>PVLC010004327.1:11755-53824 GCA_004027655.1 Graphiurus murinus
CGGTACTGGGGATTGAACTCAGGGGCATTCTACCTCCGAGCTATACCCCCAGCCCTATTTTTTATTCTTTATTTTGAAACCGAGTCTCACTAAGTTGCGGAGTGCCTCACTAGGTAGCTGAGGCTGGCCGCGAACCCGGATCCTCCGGTCTCAGCCTCCCGAATGCTGGGATTACAAGCGTGCGCCACCACTCCCGGCTTCCTAGTACCATTCTTCAATAAGAAAAGCCAGAACTCTTTGGAGAAATGACTGGTCTTACGCCTGTGACAGGTTCATACAAGCTCATGCCAGGGCTGGATCATACACTATGAGCCTGGAACATCATGTAGCACTAGAAAGTAAGGAAATACCCTCCTCTCTCCTGAAAAAATCACAATGACGGGGAAATGTCAAAGGGACAAAGGAACCAACCAAGAGTTCTCAATAGCCACAGGTTTAATAATCTAAACAATAAAATAATACAGTATTGGATTATAACTCCAAGTTTAAAACATCCCCCAAATCTGTACTGATGCAAATAACTGAATGAATAATAAGACACAAACCCTGTGCAGAATTCCAAATAAATTATGTAGCTAATCTCCTTATAGTACACCACAACTTCCTCTCCTTCGTTTGGACCATGCAGAGTAACTTCCTTCCAAAGATTATAAAATGAAAAGGGACAGGGGAGGAATAACTTTATAGTGGAGAAACTTGATAAAAACCATCTTGGTCAGGTGATTAAGGTCAACATGAACAGTGATGTTGACATTATGATTCAGGATATATGTCATAAAACATATATGTTGACACCTGATCTAATGTAACAAGAATAGCATTTTTACCTCTGTGATCTTCTTCCCTAAAAGAATGCCAGTCTAATTATGAGATCCTACTGGACAAATCCCAGTTGAGAGGCATTCTACAAAAAGCACGGGCCAATACTCAAAAACTGTCAAACTCATCAAAACAAGGAAAGTCTGAGAAATTGTTCTAATTGTTCACTGCCAGCCTCAGCTCTTTAGTGAGGCCCTCCGCAACTTAGTGAGACCTTGTTTCAAAATAAAGAATAAAAAATAGGACTGGGGATGTAGCTTGGAGGCAGAATGCCTCTGGGTTCAATCCCCAGTACCACAATAAATAAATAAATAAATAAATAAATAAAAAGTCAGCTTTCAAAGTGTCACTTATATTTTCTCAATCTATACAAACTCAACTGTTAACAATTATTTTTTTTTTAAAAACTCACTTCAATTCTTTTTCTGTTTGTTGTAGTTGTCTATTTAGCATTCCATGTTCCTTTTTCTTGGATTTAACTATGCTTTCGTGATGAGAAAGAGACTCTTTCCTGACACTCAAATCTCTATTCATATGCTCTAACTCAGTGTGCAGAGAATTAATTTTTTTCTCGTTATGATACAGTTGGAAAAGCTGCAATTGTATCTTGTTTTTTTTCAGTTCTTCAAGGAGACTTTGGTAACGTTCTGCCTATAAAACAGTACAATTCAACAGAGGTTAAAAGGGAATATATTTAAGCCATCCTTTTATGAACTCAACAATTATACAAATTCTCTAATGTTTTTTTATTTATTTCATTAAGAAACAATATTCTTAGCTGGGCATGGTGGAACACGCTTGTAATCCCAGTATTTAGGAGGCTGAGTCAGGAGGATCACAAGTTCAAAGCCAGCCTCGGCAACTTAGCGAGGCCCTCCACAACTTAGTGAGACCTTGTTTCCAAATAAATAAAATCGGGCTGGGGGTGAAGCTCTGAGGTAAAAGAAAACCCCTGAGTTCAATCCCCAGTGACACACACAGACACACACAGGCCATCATTTGAAGAGGGTTTCTGGGTACATTGCTAAAATAAATCAGTAAATAGCTTTGTATTCATACACTCAGTGATCTGGTGGTAACAGCACCTAACTTTGGGCCCTGTTCCCATTTGGGTCTTGACCTGAGTGTGACAAGTCCATTAAAATATCTGCCATCAGCTTCCTTATTTGTAAACTGATGGAGCTTAGCAACTTTAAATTCAATGATTCCAGGTAGGACTGGGCATGGTGATGCATGCCTAGTACTTGGGATGCTAACACAGGAGGTTGTAGGTTTGAGGTTAGCCTCAGGAACTTACAGAGACCCGGTTTCAAACTGAAAAATAAAATAGGACAGGGGTAGAATATCCCCGAGTTCAACCCCCAGTACCCCCCAAAAATATTCCAGGTAAAATTCCTGCTACAAGGAAATAATTTTTCTATTGATACAATAAATAAGACTATTACAGGGATTTTTTTTTTGTATGTTATGGTACTGGGGTGCTCTATTACTGAGCTACATTCCTAACCCTTTCTATTTTTAGACAGGGTCTTACTAGATTCTCAGGCTGGCCTTGAATTTATAATCAATCTGGCTCAGCTTCCTGAGTTACTGGGATTATAGGCATGCACCATTGTATCCCACAAGTTTTTCTTTCTTTCTTTTGTGGTACTGGGGATTGATACCAGCATCTACCTCTGAGCTACATCCCCATTCCTATTTTATTCTGAAACATGTTCTCACTAAGTTGCAGAGGTCCTCACTAAGTTGCTGAGGTTGGCTGCAAACCTTTGATCCTCCTATCTCAACCTCCCAAGTATTAGGATTACAGGCATGCGCCACATCTGGCTCCTCCCTATAGTTTTAAATTATACATGAAAAGGAGGAATTTCCCTAACATTTGTGTTATTAATAAATAGGCTGCCTCAAGAGGAACATTCTTTGTGTGTATGTGTGGTACTGGGGATGGAACACAGGGCTATTCTACTTCCAAACGAAACCTCTAGCCCTATTTTATTTTTTATCTGGAAACAGGGTCTCATTAAATTGCTGAAAGCATTGCTAAGTTGTTGAGGCTGGCTCTGAACCTGCTATCCTCCTGTCTCAGCCTCCCAAGTCCTGGGATTTTAAGCATTTTCCACTACACCCAGCCAAGAGAAACATTCTTAATGAAGTATTCCAAGTGATAGGTAACAGCTATTTGCCAAGGATGTTGTAAAACAATTGGGAAGCTGGACTAATTGTCCTTAAAATGTCTGAAGTTCAAGAGTGTGGTGGTGTAGCACACTTGTAATCACATTACTTGGCAACTTAGTGAACTTTGTTTCAAAAAAAAACAGGGCTGGGGGTGTAGCTCGGAGATAGAATGTCCATTCCCAGTACCCCCCCTCCACAAAATGTCTAAAGTTCTTTAATTCTATATGCTATTTCAGTATTGGGAATATTACAATCTGACATTTACTGCCCTCTTCTTTCCAAAAACAAAAACAAGTACATATACACACATTAAAAAAATATAAAGGAGCATGGCATGGTGGCACATGCCTATAATCTCAGTAGCTGAGAGGCTGACCCAGGAGGATTATAATTCAAGGCCAGCTTCAACAACTTAATGAGGCCCTCAGCTGCTTAGTGAGATCCTGTTTCAAAATAAAACAGAATAGGGCTGGGTATAGCTCACAGGCAGAATGCTCCTGGGTTCAACCCCAGTACACCACCAAAAAAAAAAAAAAAAAAAGGAAAGGAAAAGAACTGAGAAATACCATAAGGAACACATCCACCTTTCACTTCTTTCTTCAAATATTTGCTAAATGTCTATTCTGTGCCAGGCCCTTTCTTAGTGCTAGGAATATGGTGATGAACAAGTCAGAACACTTCTTCAAAGTTTAATTCCAATTATTCTAATGGGGGGGTAGTCAGAGAATAAGTAAGCAAACAAAAGGAACAAAATCGGGAGTTGTGACAACAGTACAGGGGTAGGGGTGTTATTTAGATAGAGATGTGTATAGCAAATATTTGCACGAGGAAATGGCTTTTTCTTTTTTTTTTTTTTTTTTCCTGGTGAGTGTGTGGATTGAACCCAGAGGCATTCTATCACCATACTACATACCCAGCCTTATTTTACATTTTATTTGGAAACAGGGTCTGACTAGGTTGCTGAGAGTCTTACTACATTGCTGAGGCTGCCCTTGAACCTGTGATTCTCCAGTTTCAGCTTCCCAAGTACTGGGATTACAGGTGTGGGCCACCACACCTGGCTAGGAAATGGCTTTAAAAAAAAAAAAATCAATGAGAGTCAGGTGTGGTGCTGCATTCTTGTAATCCCAATACTTGGGAGGCTGAGATAGGAGAATCGCAGGTTCAAAGCCAGCCTTTCAACTTAGGGAGGCTCTCAGCAACCCAGTGAGATCCTGTTTCCAAATAAGAAATAAAATTGGGCTGGGAGTGTAGCTTGGAGGCAGAATGCCTCTGGGTTTAATCCCCAGTAACCCTCACCCCCCCCCCCAAAAAAAAGTCAATGAGAAAGTATCAGCTATGCAAAAATTAGAAGTGTTTTTGAAAATCCAGTTGTCTTTTATTAAACCTATATAAAGGAGATTATTAAAATGTAAAGGAATGTTGCTCTTCTAATTAATTTGTTTTGGAACATGTATTTATTTTTTACAAAAATGTTATCTGTGTTAACATGTAATGAATATAAGTTGCTATTTCCACATGGAACATTAAGATATAGAGTTTTAATTTCGGATACAATAAATATTGGTAAAAATGACACACATGGTCGGGTGTGGTGGCGCACACTTGTAATCCCAGCATCTGGGAGGCTGAGACCAGAGGATCCAGGTTTGCGGCCAGCCTCAGTTACCTAGTGAGGCATTTTATAACTTAGTGAGACCCTGTTTCAAAACAAAGAATAAAAAATAGGGTTAGGGGTGTAGCTCAGAGGTAGAATGCCCCTGAGTTCAAACCCCAGTACTGCAAAAAAAGACACACATGAACAAATACTCTTTGGGGTCCTCAATAGTTTTTAAGAGTGTAAAGTAGTCAAGATCCAAAAGTTTGAGTGTCTCTGCCAAATAAAGCTTGCCTGCCTACTTAGGAGAAAAAACAAGTAATGGAAGATACATCAAAAAGTTTGTCTTTAGCAAGGTGTGGTGGTGCACACTTATAATACTCAGGAGGCTGAAGCAGGAGGATCACAAGTTTGAGGCCAGCACAGGTAACGTTGCAAGACCATAACTTAGCAAGACCTTGTCTCAAAGTTTGTTAAAGGAGGTGGGGTAATAGCTCAGCGGTAGAGCACTGGCCTACAATGCACGAAGCCCTAGGTACTGCTAAAATATACATACATACATACATACATACATACACACACACACACACACACACACACACACACACACACCTTTAATAAGTAGCAATCTTTATTTATCTTATATTACTAAATAAATCTTCTTGGTAACCCTAAGCCAACACCTAGCAACTTTAACAGAAAGCTTTTGTATCCAACACTTACTTAACTGGTTACATCTTCAGGATACCTTACCTCTTCTTTCTCTAATTTTGCATGCTTGCGCTCTGCAGCTACATTTTTTTTCTTATTAAAATTAAACTGTGCATCCTCTTCAGCTTTTTGTAACTTTCTTTTCTTTTCCTCATATTCTCTGATAAGCTCTGCTGAAGAGCTGATTTCCTCAAAAAACTGGGTTCTTTCTTTGGGCTTTTTCAGGGAAATTGACTCTACAGTCCCCTATAAAAAATAGCAAAGCACAACATATAAAACACAGTGATGCAACGGTGTGGTGGTATACACCTGCAATCCCAGAAACTGGGAGGCTAAAACAAAGGATCACAGGTTGGAGGCCAGCCTCAGCAACTTAGAGAAATCCTTAGCAGTTTAGCAAGATCCTGTTTCAAAATAAATAAAACAGGGCTGGGGATTGAACCCACACACACAAATACATGGAGAGAGAAAAAGAGATGCATTTTCAAAACTATGAGTCAAATAAACTACCACAGTAGTTTACTTACCTGAAAAACTAGACAGTTTCGTGCTTTGACGATTATGCCTATCTTTTCTAACTCAGCTATGTAAGTAGAACGACTCACAGGATTATCATCAAAATAAAATTCTGAGGATGCCCCTGAAATAAAAGAATAAAGACTGTTATAGAATATTTTTCTTACTGAAATGGCCAGTTAAGCAATAATATATCTTTAATAAATACATTTAATTTGACAACAAATCTTTTTTTTTTTTTTTGGTGTGGTACTGGGAATTGAACCCAAGGGCCATTCTACCTCAGAGATACACCCCCAGCCCTATTTTTTATTTTGAAACAGGGTCTCACTAGGTTGATGAGAGTTTCACTACATGCTGAGGCTGTCCTCAAACCTGCGATCCTCCTGTCCCAGACTCCCAAGTACTGGGATTAAAAGTGTGTGCCACCATGCCTGGCTAATTTGTCAACAAATCTTGACTCTTTTTATATGCCAAACACTAGCCTACAGCGGTAAATGAAACAAATGAAAGTCTCTGATCTTAAGGAATTTGTATCCTAGTCAGGGAGACAAATGAAAATGAGATATGCAAATAAAGTACATAGTATGTGAGAAAAGTAGTAAATGCTAAGTAGTAAAAGAGCAGGAAAGGCCAGGCATGGTGGCGCATGCTTGTAATCCCAGCATTTGGGAGGCTGAGACTGGAGGATCCGGGTTCTCGGCCAGCCTCAGCTACCTAGTGAGGCCCTTTTTCAAAATAAAGAATAAAAAATAGGACTGGGGGTGTAGCTCGGAGGTAGAATGCCCCTGAGTTCAATCCCCAGTACTGCAAAAAAAAAAAAAAAAAAAAAAAAAAAAAAAAAAGAGCAGGAAAGGAGAAAGAATGAAAGTTTCAGCATAGAGGGGAAGGCATTTCAATTTTAAATAGGATAGGCAAGGGAACTGTAATTGAGATGGAGACTTCTGAATTAAAATTCAACGAAAGGCCAGGTGCAATGGCACAGCTTGTAGTTCTAGCTCCTCAGGAGGCTGAGGCAGGAAGATCACTTATGCCCAGGAGTTTGAGGCTAGCCTGGGCAACAACTTAGGCTGTTTGTTTTGAGACCTCCATCTCAAAATAAATAAAATGAAAATACAAAGGAAAGTAAGAAAGCTAGACAATGAATATGGGTGATATAGTGGTGAAATACTTAAATTACATACTAAGTTATGAGTATATAATAAATATTTCTAAAATCATCTGTGATTGAATTTGGGAAGGTTAATAAGATAGTGTTTATATATTAAAAATGTTCTCCTGAGCTGGCATGGTGGCCCACACTTGTAATCCCAGTACTCAGGAGGCTGAGACAGAAGGATCAGAGGTTAAGCTGGTTGTGGTGGCGCATGTTTGTAATCCCAGTACTTGGGAGGCTGAGACAGGAGGACCCAGGTTCGTGGCCAGCCTCGGCTACTTAGTGAGGCCCTCCAACTTAGTGAGACCCTGTTTCAAAATAAATAAAAATTAGGGGTGGGGATGTAGCTTGGAGGTAGATGCCCCTGGAATCAACCCTCAGTACCACACACACACAAAAAAAGCAACAACTGAAAACAATGAAATGCATTAACAGAGGCTCTATAAAACCCTAGCAGATAGAATGATGAGTATGTGTGTATACACACATACATATGCAAAGACTGACAATTTTGTTTATTCAGGGAATTCATGAACAAAAAAACAAAATACAAATTAAAACACTTCAAGTTGCTTTTTGTCCAAAAATATGCATACAATTAGTTCATCACCAAAAAAACAGATGATGCCAGGTGTGGTGGCATACGCCTGTATTCCCAGTACTTGGAAGGCCAAGACAGGAGTATTACAGGTTTGAGGAAGCCTCAGCAAGTTCAAGGACATCCTTAGCAACACGGCAAGACTTCCAGTAACCTGGCAAAACCCTGTTTCAAAATAAAAAATTAAATAGTGCTGGGGGTTTAGCTTAGAGGTACAAAACCACAGATGGACATCAAGAATCTAGGGAAGAACTTTTATGACTGAGAGGTTGGCTCCCTCCTTCGTCTTAAACAAATATTAGGTATAAAAATGCCGTTGGTCAGAAGGGGACTTCAACAACTAAGTCTGTCTGCTTAAGGAAGAGTCTCAGTGGAAAATAAAAAGGTTCTATTACTTGCTCCTGAGAACAGAGGAGCCTCTAGTTCACTACGCCAATGGAATAATAAATCACACCCTTCAAACAAAGAAAAAGCAGGCAATCTTGATTCACTCTCTAAAAAATCGAATGACTCAAGCAAAATTCTAAAAAACAAAAAATACCTCGGATAATCCTTGCGAATGTTTTCTCTTCTCCACTTTCCTCCACATATACAATTTTTACACTTGCAAAAGAAGAAACAGGCTTTCCAATATGTGCTCCATGAATAAGTTCTTGAATATTTTTCACTCTTAAATTAGCTGTTTTCTCTCCCATTACAAAACTAAGTGCATCCATTACATTAGATTTTCCTGGGGAAGAAAAGAGAAAGACATTCTGTTTTAATGATAGTTCCCCAGGGGCCTCCTGAGGAGCTCTGCCCATAGCCCACAGCCCAAGATATCAGGCCACCCAGTGGAACTGAAATAGAGCCCAAAACATGTGTCTGAGTAGTCCTTTATTGCCAATATTTAAAATGTGACTGAAATGTTCCAGGTAAATCACTGGTTGTTGTTTCTTTTTCTTGTTCTTGTTCTTCTTCTTTTCTTGTAGTACTGGGAGTTGACCCACCGCCCTATTTTTCTATTTTGAAATAGGGTCTCACTAGGTTGTTGGGGCTGTCCTCAAACCTGTGATCCTACTTCAGCTTCCCAAATACCGGGATTATAGGCATGGACTACCACTCCCAGCTCACCTGTTTCTTCTGTGCTGGTATAGCAGAGAATTAAAAGGTCCAAAGTTAAGAACATCAACACAGGGACCTATATTCTAATTCTCTCCCTTCTATTACTAGGTATTATACCAGGGCAAATAATTTCATGTCTCTAAATTCAGTGATCCTCATTTTCTAAATGGTAAACAATCACCTAAAGCGTTTGTGCAACACCAAACCCTCACATAATAAAATAAAAAGAAAGAAAAAAACTAAACAGGTTCTTCTCAAGGGCTACAAACGTTGTTGGCATCATCATGACTGGTACAACATGGTGCTACAAAAAGTATACAGCAAGCCTGAGGCTGCTATCCTCTAAACGGCCTGCTTGCAAGGTTAGTTGGCATCTGGGGATTTAGATTTGGATCTGGGGAGGTTTCTATCATTTCTTGATAAGAGTGGCTCATTATGCCTAAACTGTTGAATGACTTGTGCTCGATACATGCTTTCTTTCTAGGAGTCTGCAATTCTGGTATGTATTAGGCAGAAAGAATGTGAGACCATCTCTCAGTAAAAACCCTAGGCAGGCTGGGCATGGTGGCACATTATTGTTATCCTCGTAACTGGGAGGCTGAGACAGGAGGGTCACAGATTCAAGGATAGCCTCAGCAATGTAGAGACTCTCAGCCACTTTGTGAGACCCTGTTTCAAAACCAAAAATAAAGACTGGGGGTGTAGCTTAGAGTAGAATGCCCCTGGGTTCAATCCCCAGTACCACAAAAACAAACAAAAAGCAAAAAAACCCCAAAAACCTGGGCAGTGAGTCTTTTGTGAGGTTCTTTGGTAGGCAACATGAAGTTGTTGTTGGAGAAACAATCAGATTACAAGGCTACATGGTGGCCCACTCCTGTTATATCTCTCTCTCTCTCACACACACACACGATTGATCTTCCTTCTCATAGGAACAAATAGACTACCCTGGTAGTATAGTACAGAGGTTTATTTACTTTTTTTCCCCTGCGGTACTAGGGATGAAATCCAGGGCATTCTACTTCCAAGTTATACCCTCAGCCCTATTTTTATTCTTTATTTTGAAACATGGTCTCATTAAGTTGCTGAGGCTGTCCATGGACCCAGATCCTCCTGTCTCAGCCTACCAAATAATGGGATTACAAGTGTGGGCCACCACGCCCTGCTGGTACATGGGTTTAAAGCTGGGTAAGATGAGAAGTAGAGAATTCACCTAAAAGTTTGCTGCATTAATCCAAGGAAGAAATTATGAGTCTGAAATAGCAATAGTTATAGCAATGGGAACAGAAAATAAAGGACAGGGTTATTAAGAAGGTTGAACTGGAGCTGAGGCTATGCTCAGTGGTAGAGTATTTACTTGGCAAATGTGAAGTCCTGTGTTTAATCTTACCCACACCACACATATATAAAGAGTAAAACTGCCATGATTAGTATATACTGGTTGTGACAGGGCGAATTTATCAAGGATGAAGGAGAATTTGTCAAGGGAGGAGTCATCTGAACCCTGGGAGAAAAGCATTCTAAGCCCAAGGACCAGCAAATGATGTCTCTGAAATGGAAATGAATTCAGCCTCTGTATGGAAGGCAAAAGAAGCAATTCTGACCCAAGCACAGTAAATGTAGGAAAGAGAATATTAGAGAGAAGTAAAATACAATAAGTGTCAATAGAACATGTATTTGTGTCAATTAAAATTATCTAATGAGGGAGAAAAAACGATATTTACAAAAGGGAAGACTTGAGGGAATAGACAGAACACAGCACAAGTGGAAAAGGGTAGCCGTAGACTCAGGCACACTTTGGTATTTCCCTACTAATATTCTTCAATGGCTAACTTTTTTGTTGTTGTTTCATTTTAAATAAAAACTCCTCACTTTGGCTAGGACTTAGTCAGCAGGATTCCAACCTTATATCCCACTGCTTCCTTAAATATGCACTACATTCTGGCCAATCTAGACTTCTGGATTGCTAACTGTCCCACAAACAGACTTTCACAAATCCCTGGAAAAATACTCTTTACTCTTTGAGCCTAGTTCGAGTGCCAACTCCTCTTAAAACCATTTGTCATGCAACCTCTTCCTGCCTACACTTCTTCAAATCAGATTTTTTTTCCTTGTTTAAAAGTTTCATAAACATGTTATGTTGCTCTCTATTTCAATTAGTGAGTTATTTTTGTACACTTCTTGTATTTCAGAAGCAGTTGCTGGCTTATGGAATATCTTTTTCTGCTCCTAGAACTATATATAATTATTTGTTGAATCAAACTGAATGGAAAACACAAAAGTTAAGATTAAAACCGGAGCGAGGTCTGGTGGCACATGCCTGTAATCCCAGTACTTGAGAGGCTGAGACAAGAGGCTCATAAATTAGAGGCCAGCCTCAGGAATTTAGTAAAACCGTTTCAAAATAAAAAATAAAATAGGGCTGAGGACATAGCTCAAAGGTAGAACACCCTTGGGCTCTGGGTTCAATCCCCAGTACCACATAAACACACACACACACATACAAGATCAAGAAAACAAAGCCAGAGTTACTAAAAACAAAGAAATGAGAACATGGCTTTTTGGCAGGCGGTAACAACAGGAACTTACTACAAAAAGAATGACCAACCGCCGGGCGTGGTGGCACACGCTTGTAATCCCAGCATTCGGGAGGCTGAGACCGGAGGATCTGTGTTCGAGGTCAGCCTCAGCTACCTACTGAGGCACTCCACAACTTAGCGAGAATCGGTTTCAAAATAAAAGAATAAAAAATAGGGGTGGGGGTATAGCTCAGAGGTAGAATGCCCCTGGGTTCAATCCCCAGTACACACACACACACAAAAAAAAAAAAAAAAAAAAAAAAAAAAAAAAAAAAAAAAAAAAAAAAAAAAAAAAAAAAAAAAAAAAAAAAGAATGACCAACCAAATTAAAATGTAACAAATCAATCCGATTAACAAAATCTGAAAGTGCCAGTAACTCTGAGATTAAAGACAATCTACTAACAAGAGCTGAAGTGAATACAGATGAAATATCACCCACTAAATTATAGATGTGTGCAATTGAATTTTGAGAAGAGTCTAGACAAAAGTCAGAAGTAAACCAGAATTGTTAGGACAGATGGTACTGAAGATAAAGCTGAATGCATGACTGGTTTCACCTGGTTTCAAGCAGTGTCTAGGTTACCAGCGATTCTCAAGAGAGAAGTTAAGCTTCCAGGACGGGTGGATAGAGGCAGGAGCCAGGGGAATTTGTGAGGACAATTTCCCCACATGTTTTTGTTTTTTGTTTTTTTTTGCAGTACCGGGGATTGAACTCAGGGGCATTCTACCTCCGAGCTATACCCCCAGCTCTGTTTTTTTTTTATGCTTTATTTTGAAACCGAGTCTCACTAAGTTGCGGAGTGCCTCACTAGGTAGCTGAGGCTGGCCGCGAACCCGGATCCTCCGGTCTCAGCCTCCCGAATGCTGGGATTACAAGCGTGCGCCACCACGCCCGGCTTCCCCACATGTTTTTAATCACATCTGTGTTTGTGTGCTGGGGGAATGTGGTTTTGGAGATGCGAACCAGGTTCTTGCACGTTAAGCAAGAGTTCTTCCACTGAGCTACAGCCCCATTCCCACAATACGTGTTTTTGAACTAGGAAATGACTGTGTGTGTTGCTAAGGATTGAACCCAGGGGCATTCTACCTCCAAGCTATATCCCCAGCCCTATTTCTTATTTGGAAACAGGGTCTCACTAAGTTGTTGACAGCCTCACTACCACTATGTTGCTGAGGCTGGCTTCGAAACTGCAATATTCCTGTCTCAGCTTTCCAAGTACTAGGGTTTACATGTGTGTACCACCATGCCCTGCAGAGGTGGTAAGTTTGGCACTGGTTTAAAAATATTCAAAACACCATCTAACAGGATTTGAACAGTAATGGTGTGTAGGTTCAGGCAGACTGAAGTTCAAGACTTTGTGCAGATACTTATCCTAAGTATCACGTGATTTGAGTTACAAAACATAATTAAGCACCCCTCACATAATCACCAGTTAAAAGGTAAAAACTGTGTGGTGGTGCACGCTTGTAATCCCAGTACTTGGGACAGCCTCAGCAAGTAGTGACTCATCAACCTAGTAAGACCCTGTTTCAAAATAAAAATAGGAGCCGGGCATGGTGGCCCACGCTTGTAATCCCAGCATTCGGGAGGCTGAGACCGGAGGATCCGGGTTCGCGGCCAGCCTCAGCTACCTAGTGAGGCACTCCGCAACTTAGTGAGACTCAGTTTCAAAATAAAGAATAAAAAATAGGGCTGGGGATATAGCTCAGAGGTAGAATGCCCCTGAGTTCAATCCCCAGTACCGCAAAAAAAATAAAATAAAATAAAATAAAAATAGGGCTGGAGGTGCAGCTTGGAGGTAGAATGCCCTTGGGATCAGTCCTCAGGAACGTGTACATACACTCATGCATACACATACATACACACACACACGGTGAAAACTAACTGGTCATGGGCCTAGTGATCTAATGAGGAAAGACGATTTGGGCAAAAGTGCTTATAGTAATTGTCTTTTCCATAACAATAAAATGTCAATGAGGAAATACATTTCCTGAAAGGGACAAGGAACCAGAACCCTTTAAATAAGTGACTATTTCTAAGCTCAGGCATTCTTTCACAAATACAAGCGGGAAGGAAAACATTAAACAGCAGCTGATAAGTTGATAGGCAGTTGATAAGGCAAGAGGAATTTCACACTAGTTCCATTATACTTATACTCTAGACTTCATGAGTCAGAAAAGTACATTTAAGTGTTCCATTCATCTCTGTCAAGTAAGTTAGTTTATTGAGGCAACGGTTAATTTCAACACAAATCTGGCTTCTGAGCTAGGAAATCTGAGAGCCATAAGGTCGGGGCATGTGTTGGGAACCACTGCTAAGCTTGGCTTCCTTTTGTGGGCCCTACACTGCCTGCTAAGGTCTTTACTACCCCGCCACGCACCGAGCCACTGCGGCAAGTCATCTGGTTTCCCTGCACCTCCCTGTCCTCCACTGTAACCTGGGGACAACTCCCACTTCTTAGGGTTAGACAACAACGGCGGTCTAGGAGCTTAGTAAAAGCCCCGATAAGCGGGGTCTGCATCACTGTGCTGCTGGGTCAGAGGCTGCTCAGACTCCAGAACCAACGGCCTCCACCGCGTCTCCTTCCCACTTTAGAGAGGACGATCCACGGCAATGGAGGCCGGGGCCGGGGGGAGCGGGGAGGCCCAGGCAGGAGTCCTGGATCAGAGGCCGAGGCCAGGCCCGGGTGTAGGGGGTGCAGGGTCCGAGGTGAGGGGCGCGGGCACGGGCGGGGATGGGGAGGCGAGGTGGAGAGGGCCGTCAGGAGGAGACAGAGGGGAGGCAGCCAGGGAAGGCCAGCACGGAAAGCAGGACGCGGAGGGAGGAAGGACGGCGAGGACGGGAAGGAGGAGGCCGGCCCGGGAGGAGGCCAGGGCTGGGAGTCTGGGAGTCGGGGACCGCAGTGGCTCCGGGGTGGCGGTCCGGGGAGGTCGCGCCGGCCTCGGCCTTGCAGGCCGCATGGCGCCCCGCCGCCTTCCCGACGGCCGAGGCCGGCGTCCGAGCGCCGCCCCGCGGTTACCGGAGCCGTTGGGGCCGATGACGCAGGTGAAGCTCCTGAAGGGGCCGATGACCTGGCGGCCCCGCCACGACTTGAAGTTCTCCACGAAGAGCCGGTCCAGGCGGCCCATGGCGGCTCTCCGCGCGCCTCGCCCGGCGTCCTCACGCGCCCGCGGGGAAAGCGCGGGAAAAGCGCGGGAAGGGCGTCGCCAAGTCTCGCGAGAGGACGGCGGGCGGGCGGCGCGAGCGCGGCCCGTTCCTTAGCAACCGGAGTTGTGTTCGTTTCCCGGAGAAACGGGCTCCGCGCGCGTCGCCGGCCGCCGGCGCCCACGGCCTGCGGTCTTCGCCGTCGTCTTCTCTCTCTAAGTGGCTGTTGATCTCCCGGAGCCATGGAGGTGGCGCTGCCCAAGGACCTGCAGCAGGCCGCCGACCTGGCCAAGAGGAGACACGCGGAGATGTGCAGGCAGAAGCGACTCTTCAACGCCAGGAACAGGATCCTTGGGGTGAAGCGGTGGGGTCGAGGGCAGGGGCCCGAGGGAGCGTGGAGGCTCCGCGGGCGGCGGGGAGGAGAGGCTGCAAGGCGCCTGGGAAGTTGAGCGCAGCGGCTCAGGGCGCCGGGTGTCTCTGGAGTGCTAAGGCGGGCTGGGGGAGGAAGAGTTCGAAGCTGGGACTTTGCCGAGGACCCAGAGCCTTAACCTCAGCAGGGCAAGTGGTGCGCCCTCGCACCTGCCAGATGGGCGAGCTGGGGCCGGGGGCAGAAGGGGCTGTGCCTGGAGTTAGTAAGGAAATAAGACTAGAACATGGTTTTCCCTCCTGTGAGCCCGATCTTCCGTATCACCAGGGGTTCCTTCCAGCCCATTCATTTAGCAAGTGCAGGTGGAGTTCCGATTTTGTGGCAAGCCTGAGCAGGGTCCGAGAGATGGGGGAGAAGGCAGAACATGAAAATACTCACATGAAGGCCTGTAAACCCAGTACCTGGGAGACTGAGACAAGAGGATCGCAGGTTGGAGGCCAGCCTCAGCAACTTAGCAAAACACTGTTTCAAAATAAAACATAAAATGGGGCTAAGGGTATAGCTCAGAGGTAAAAATGTCCCTGGGTTCAATCCCCAGTAACACACACACGTGCACACGCACACGCTGTTGAATCAGTGGGATCAGGAGGGGCCTTCCTGGTTGCCCACCAGCACAGACTAGAGGGGAAATGAGGGAAGGCTTCCCAGAGGAGCTGATGCCGAGGATGTTTGAGGATGAGTGACTGTTAATAAGAAAAGAGGAAGGAAGCTTTGGGGAAGGTTGAGAACACAGGCTGAAAAACCTAGAAGCAGAGGCGTGGAAAGGCCTGATGGTACCTCACACAACTCGTGGAATTGTTATCTACTGAATAACCTATCTGGCTCTAACCACTCTTTCCTGATTTTCCATTCCCAGGGAGACATAGATGCCTGGGACTTGCAGGTTCGTGACCAGAAGATAAAAGAAGCAACTGAGGAAACTCGAAAGGCAACGTTTGGTGAGCATCCCTGAAGGCTTATCTGGGTGCAGGGTCTCGTGTCTTTCAGTTCTCATCGCTTCACAGTACGTAAAGCTCCGTGGTAGAACACCTGCGGAGCATGCGCAAGGCCCTGAGTTCCATCCCCAGCACACACACACACAAAAAAGTCATTTTCACATTCTTCCTCCGTTTAAAACTTCATAGTAGCAGCCGGGCGTGGTGACACACACTTGTAATCTCAGTACTTGGGAGGCTGAGACAGGAGGATCGAAGGTTCGCAGCCAGCCTCAGCCACTTGTGAGGCCCTCTGCAACTTAGTGAGATCCTGTTTTGAAATAAAGAATAAAATAGGACTGGGGGTGTAACTTGGAGATAGACTGCCCCTGGGCTCCAACCCTAGTACCACACACACACACAAAAATTTCACAATATCCTGTGCTCAATTAACTTACTGAGCGGATTCTTCCTCTGTTAAAAGAAAAACAGCTTTTAGAGTCTAATGTTGATTGTAGGAAATATATTTTATAGATAAATGTATGTTTTCATAAAAAAAAAAAAGCTGGAAAAGCCTGAAACACATATATGTACATATTCTCTACTCCAGAATTCAGACCTTCTGTGGAGGGCAGATGTTTACACCAAGTGACACACACACGCCAGATATCACACCCCTGTGCTGACTTCGTGATGGATGTGATTCAGTAACACTGTTCTAAGCAGGGCACAGCAGTGCACGCCTATAATCCCAATACTTGGGAGGCTGAGACAGGAGGATCACAGGTTTGTGGCCATCCTTAGCACCTAAGCAAGGCCCTCTGCAACTTTCTAAGATGTTGTTTCAAAATAAAAAATAAAATAGGGCTGAGGGTGTGTAGCTCAATTCCAAGTAGCACACACACACACAAAAGTATTAATGATAGTATTCTAGGTCTTAGATCAAAATTTCAAATAGAATTCATTTCTTCTATTATGTACACCAATTTCAACAATTGTTGAAACTTCAGTTTTTTAAAACACTACAAGAATTGTGTGTGTGTGTGTGTGTGTGTGTGTGTGTGTGTGTGTGTGACTAGGGATTGAACCCAGAGGCATTCTACCTCCGAGCTACACTCTAGCCCTTTTTATTTTTTTGTTTTGAAACAGGATCTCACTAGGTTGCTGAGAGTCTCATTATGTTGCTGAGGCTATCCTTGAACCTGTGATACTCCTGTCTCAACCTCCCAAGTACTAGGATTACAGGTGTGCGTCACCACACCCAGTTCGTGAGATTTTTTTTTTTTTTTTTTTTTTTTTTTTGCGATACTGGAGATGGAACCCAGGCACATTCTACCTCCGAGCCACACCCCCAGTCCTATTTTTTATTCTTTATTGTGAAACAGGGTCTCACTAAGTTGTGGAGGGCCTCACTAAGTAGTTGAGGCTGGCCACAAACCCAAATCCTCTGGTTTCAGCCTCTCAAATGCTGGGATTACAAGCATGTGCCACCACACCCAGCTTCATGAGAATTTTTAAAATAGAAAAAAGCAGATTTTGAAGTGGTACATAAAATGAGCCATCCATTACGTTTTTCAAATATTTAAAAATATGCTTCAAAGTGTTCCCTTTGGCAGCATACATAGGAAATTTGGAACGATACAGAAATAAACATGGCCCCTACTCAAGGATGACACACAAATCTGCAAGGTGTTCCATATTTTTATAAAGGTTAACTCTGTTTCAAACAAAAAATATGCTTAGAAAAATACAGTGGAGATGTTGGAGTAATAGGTTTATAAGTGAAATTATTTTCTTCTTCATGCTCTTTTATATTTTCCAAACTGTTTACCTTCTTAACTATAGTTGTAAAGTAATTCAAAGTTACCAAAACACTGTGACAGACACATATGTACCCACTGCCAGCCTAGATGTTAACATTTTGCCAAATTGGCTTCAGATGTCTTATTTCAAGAGTGCTTTTTGAGAATTGTGTTATATATAGCTAAAGCTCTCCCCCTAAGTTTCCTCTTGCTTCCGAAATAAGCATCATGAGTCTTTGTACTTGTGCTATCTATATATCTGTAACACTATAAAATTGCTTTTTGTGTGTTTTTAAAATTTATGCAGATGCTATCCTACCAAGTGGATTCTTCTGAGGTGCGTTTTTCGCTGAGGGTTGTATTTTTTTACACTTATCAGTGGTCTACATAGAGTATATTTGATTGTTCTATGGCACTTTGTTGTATGAATTAGCTCGTTGCCTTATCACTCCTCTGGATAGCCAGTTTAGTTTTTTGTTTTATTTTTTCTTTTTTTTTTTGCAGAACTGGGGATTGAACTCAGGGGCATTCTACCTCTGAGCTATACCCCCAGTCCTGTTTTTTATTCTTTATTTTGAAACCGGGTCTCACTAAGTTGTGGAGTGCCTCACTAGGTAGCTGAGGCTGGCCGCGAACCCGGATCCTCCAGTCTCAGCCTCCTGAATGCTGGGATTACAAGCGTGCGCCACCACGCCCGGCTTATTTTTTCATTTTTCAACATTGCAAACACTGCTGTAACAACTGTCCGTGCATGGCGTCTCTGGTGCACCTGGAGGGAGACGGCTGGACCTTGTAGCACATGTTGCCGATCGCTTTGTTAGAGGTGTACAAGTTGCTGGGTGAGGTGGCACACACCTGTAATCCCAGTACCTGGGATGCTGAGACAGGAGGATTGCAGATTCAAGGCCAGCCTCAGCAACTTAGTGAGAAAAATAAAATAGGGCTGGAGGTGTAGCTCAGAGGTAGAATGCCCCTGGGTTCAATTCCCAGCACACACGAGCAGGTGTGTACACACACAGGCGAAGTGTACCAAGTTATGGTCCCACAAGCAGTGACTGAGAGCTCTTGCCCCCCCATCCTTACTATGCATGCTATTATTAGCATTTTAGTATTTTGCCTCCAATTCACATGTTTCTTGATCACTCAAGTTTCTTTATAGTGATTTACCTGTTCCTATTCTCTGTCCATTTCTTTGGTTGGGTTGTTTGTGTTTTTAAAATCTCTCTGTAAATGCTTTTGTATATTCAGGGTACTAATTCTTTAATAGGTAATTTTTTTTTGGAAGACTGTGTTACTTTGACAATCATGACAAATTATTTTTTTCAAGTGGATTCAGATTTTTTTTTCTCTTAAGCTCATGCATATGCTGTGTCTCTTCTAGCTCAGGAAATGAAGCAGAATGACAAAATCGTGTCCATATTAGAAGACCGGGAAAGGAAAGACAGCAAAAATCTCTGTAGAGCTATCACTGACTTCCAGCAGAACTATCAGAAGCCAGAAACTCGCCGTGAATTTGATCTGTCTGACCCACTGGCCCTTAAGAAAGATCTTCCAGCCCGGCAGTCAGACAATGACCTCTGGAACACAGTATCAGGAATGCAGAGGTTCATGGGAGAGGATTTAAACTTCAAGGAGAGGAGGAGATTCCAAGAGGAACAGAACAGAGAATGGTCCTTGCAACAGCAGAGGGAATGGGAGAGGGCCCGTGCTGACCAGAAACTTGCAGGTAACGAAAGAGAAGACTTGCGTGGGCCTCTGTAGCCTCTTCAACACACTGATCTCCCAGTGTTTGGGGGGGGGGGTATCTTCTTTTTTCTTTTGTGGTCCTGGGGTTGGAATCCAGGGGTGCTGTATCTTTGAGCTATACTCCCAGCTCTTTTTATATTTTATTTTGAGACAGAGTCTTGCTAAGTTAGTACACTGGCCTGGAACTTGTAATCTTCATGTCTCTGCCTCCCAAGTTCAGGGATTACAGGTATACGACACCACACCTGCCTTGGTTTTTTGTTTTGTTTTGTTTTTTTTCTTGAAGTCCTACTAATGTGCACAGCCACACACTGCTCAGTCAGAGCCTGAGCCCCAGCAGTCAAACCTCTCTGGTCCCAGGTCAGTGGTGCAGGAGATACTGTCAGAACATGTCTCTGTGTCGGCCCCAGATGGGTGCTGGGGTGCAGTTAACTCAGAATTGGTCCCAGCCAGGCATGGTGGTACATGCCTGTAATCCCAGTACTTGGAAGGCTGAGACAGAAGGACCACAGGTTCAAGGTCAGCCTCAGTAACTTAGCAAAACTCTCAGCAACTTAGTGAGAAATAAAACAAAAAATAAAAAGGGCTAGGGATATAGCTCAGAGGTAGAATGCCTCTGGGTTCAATCTCCAGTACTGTGCATGCACGCGCATACACACACATGCACACGCACACACACACACGCGCACACACACACACACACTTGTACACAAGAATTGGTTCCTGCCTCATTATGTTCACAGTCTGCTTGGAAGATGAATGGAAATGCATAGGTCCCCCCAAGTCTCCCAGATTTGGTGGCAGAAGTTCCCCATGGTACTGTGGGGCCCATTCGTTGGCCTGTGGTCTCACAGCCTCGCCAGGACTCCCCAGTCCTCCTGGCCACTCCCTGTGCCAGCAACAGCCCTGCTCATGGGGTGTGCCCGTGGGCAATGAGGTGACAAAGGACCAAGGGAGACACAGCAGAGCCGATGGTGAGTGATACGCGCTGCTCTCAGCCTCCGGTCAGTTCAGCCTCTTCCTCTGCATTTTGCTGCAGGACCCTCCACTCTGGCCTCCCCAAGCACATTGGCCTGGCAAAGTCCTGTTGCCACACCACCAGTATCTGTCACCGGGCACCCTTTTCCTCTTTGGGTCCTGTCTGGTTTCTCCACCCACCCCCCTTTCTGGGTCTTCTGCATCCCTTTTCTGCTGCAAAAATGTAGCTGCCTCCCGACAGACCAAGGATAGCAAGAAACATGCTACTGACCTATGCCAGGATCACAGCAGACATCACTAATCCATAGCAGACACCACTGATCCACAGCAGTGATTGCCAGCACTCATGGAGAGCTAAGAGCTCCACTTGAGTGAGATCGTCTCCCACCGCCTGCAGCCATCGTTATCCCGTCCTCCCTTGGGAGGGGAGCGGCTGCAGCACGGGGCACTCTGCACGCCTCCGAAGGCACTCCTGGGGACCAGGCACGGTCTGACTGCGTCCCTCGGGTTGGTCTCCTTGTAGAGGACCTGTACCGGCAGACGAGGCTCAAGTTCGATGAAACGGCCAGGCATCTGCAGGGGCTGGAGAGCGCCACCAGGAAGGCGGTTTGCATGGCTGTGAAAGATTTCAACAAGAACCAGGTGTGGGCACCGGGGCGCATGTCCCAAGGAGAGGAGGAGCGCATGACAGCAGTGTCCTGGGGCTGCCCGGCCATTCCAGAATCCCAAGCGCAGGCCACACCACCGGCTCAAGGGAGCCCTGATGGGGGCTGACCCCATGAGACCCAGTCTGACCCCGCTCCAGAGGGGAGGTGACTTGCTTCAGGCACACAGCCTCCTCCTGCCTGGGTGTGTGGGGGGGAGAGGGTACTAGGCATTGAACCCAGAGGCATTCTACTTTCCAGCTATATACCCCCAGCCTAATTTTATTTCTTATTTGGAAACAGGGTCTTGCTAGGTAGACAAGAGTCTCACCACTTGCTGAGGCTGTCCTCGAACCTGCAATCCTCCTGTCTCAGCCGCCCTAGTACTGGGATTACAAGTGTGCACCACCACACCCGGCTCTCCTGCCTGGATATCCGAGCTGCAATTCCACTTGGAGTTTATACCTGTCCTGGGGGCCGTGGCTGAAGCCACCAGGATGACCGAGGCAGAAGTGCCTCCTTCAAGCCGGGCGTGGTGGCGCACGCTTGTCATCCCAGTACTCGGGAGGCTGAGGCAGGAGGATCGCAGGTTCACGGCCAGCCTCAGCTACTTAGTGAGGCCTTCCACAACTTACCAAGACCCTGTTTCCAAAAAAAGACTAAAAAATAGGGCTCAGAAGTAGAATGCCCCTGGGTTCAATCCCCAATACCCCCCACCCCCACACACACAAAGTGCCGCCTCCACCTCTAAGCTAGCACTGTGGGGACCCACGATGCTGGGTCATCTTTGCAGCCCACAGTGGCAGTGCCTCAGGGCCACCGATGGGCAGGGAACAGCGACTCCTTGTATTCCCCTGCTGGAAGTGACCCCTCCCCCCGGGGCCCACCGGCTCACTGCGCAGCCATGCAGATAGATCTGCCCCTGGCCACCCCTCAGCCTTCAGCACACCCCCCTGCCAGGGCCCCAGGGGGATCTGCCGACCTGGCCTAGGGATCCCCGCGGCCTCTAGGAGCATCTTCCCTGATGTTCCCCTGTGCAGGCCGTGGAGTCGGTGGAAAGGAAAAGGCGAGAGAAGAGGCAAGAAGAAGAAGACAACCTGGCGGAGATCTCCAACCTGCTGCACGGGGACCTGCTGTCCGAGAACCCGCAGCAGGCCGCCAGCTCCTTCGGTCCCCACCGCGTGATCCCCGGCCGCTGGAAGGGCATGAACCGGGAGCAGCTGGAGGAGATCCGCATCACGCAGAAGCAGCAAATCCAGGAGAAGCTGGTAGTGCCCCCCCCCCACCCAGCCCGCAGACCCCTCCCCATCACGGCCGCCTCGCCAGCTCCCCAGGCGCGTCTCATCCAGGGGCCGCCCCCCCCCCCAGGAGCCGCCGGGAGGAAGAGAGCCAGATGATACCCCGGCGTGTAGCATGTGCCAGGGGCAGGAGTCGAGGACAACTCCCGGCCCTGGGCAAGGCACCCTGAAGGATAGAATTGCTGTCTGTGGTGATGGGAGGGTGGGGAGAGGAGCAGGGCGGCTCGAGAGTGGAAACCCCACGCACGGTTTTGGGTGTGTGAAGTGCGCCGGGTCCGTTAGACTTCAGTGTCTCATAGGATGCCGTTTGCCTGAATGTGGCAAAGAGAAAGGAAAACCCCCAAACACAAATTAGCAGCGCTGTCAACAGAGCAGACCTGTATCTCTTGTACATCGACTAAATCCTTAGGAAAATAGTCAAGGCCTCACACGACAGGTCAGAGGTCATCAACTAGTGCTCTGCCATCCTTGGCACCTAGCTCTGACCTCTTAGTGCAAAAGGGCGCTTAGACACCTGCCATCCCGTGCATGTTCCAGCTACGAAGGAGGAGGAATCGGGGAAAACACTCGAGGAGTTTCATTTCCACTTATGTTTCATTGGAGAACAGTCACAAGAGTGCTCCTAACTATAAAGAGTGCTGGAAAATGAGCCGGGGGGGTTGGGGGGTGGAGCACACCTGTAATCCCAGTACTTGGGAGGCTGAGACAGGAGGAGCACAGGTTCAAGGACAGCCTTAGCAACTTAGCATTATCCTGTTTCAAAATAAAAAACAAAAAGGGCTGGGGGTATAGTACCAAAACCAAACAAACAAAAATCCTGAGAAATGTAGTGTTATTCCAAGCAGGAAAATTCTGGTGAATCTTTATTACGGAATGAAGAACAATGGCTGCTGGGAGACGTGTACCATTTTCTGCCCACAACCCGAGCCATGCCTGGAGGGAGGGGGGAACCTAGTCGGCAGCAGGACACACAGTCTGGGCTTCGGACAGGATCAGGGCTGGAGAGGTAAACGTGGCACCCTCCCCTCCTGGCATACTTAAAGCAGAAAATGGTGGCGATCCCGCAGGGCTGAGTGTAGACAGGGGAGATCTGCGGGCCGAGTCCAGGGACCCTCTCGCCACCACCATTCATAGAGAAGGGCTTCTCCAGGGGCAGCCCGGCAGGTGGACAGAGCAGCCGCTCACAGTATCCTGGAGGCAGGGTGAGAAAGTGGGAGAAAGGAAGGAACGAACACACAAGGGGGACCCCTGGGCGCTGCTGCGGGGATGAGGACTGAATGCTGGGTCCTGTCTGACTCGGTCCCTGGGGAGGAGAGGGGACAAGAGTGGCCCCAGAGCGCCAGAGGGAGAGACAGCAGATGGCAGATGCGGAACAGACTTTCTGTTTTTCTTTATTTTATTTTTTCCAGTACTGAGGATTGAACCCAGGGGCATTCTACCTCTGAGCTACACCCCCAACCCTAGTTTTTATTCTTTATTTTGAAACAGGGTCTCACTTGTGGAGGGCCTCGCTAAGTAGCTAAGTCTGGCGGCAAACCTGCGATCCTCCTGTCTCAGCCTCCCAAGTACTGGGATGACAAGCGTGTGTCACCACACCTGGCTCAGAACAGACTTTGCAGGCCTCTGCCGCACAGGGTACAGACAGGCGCAGGAGGCAGGGGCCACGGGGTCAAGGGAAAGGCTTTTGTTTGTTTGTTTTGACTGTAGAAATAGCAGCATACTTGCCAGGTGTGGTAACACACGCCTATAATCCCAGTACCTGGGAGGCTAAAACAGGAGGATCACAAGTTCAAAGCCAGCCCCAGCAGTTTAGCAAGATCCCCAGCAACTTAGCAAGACCCTGTTTCAAAATAAAATAGGGCTGGGGGTGTAGCTCAGAGGTAGTGCATCCCTAGGTTCAATCCCCAGTACCATAAAAACAAACACAGATGGAAGTGGGTGGAGGTCGCCTGCCTGCCCCCTCTCTGATCCCGGGTTTCCCTGTCTATAAAACGGGAGGCTGAATGGCCTAGGTGGTCCCCTGGGGACCTGGGGAAAGATGGCCCTGAGCCCCCTCTCCTCCCCCCAGAGGCTGCAGGAGGAGGAGCACCAGCGGGACATGGACTGGGACCAGCGGAGGATTCAGAAGGCTCGCGCTGCAGTGCTCAGCGAGCGGCAGCGGCAGCGGCAGCAGCGCGACCAGCGCAGGGCCCTGGACAGCAGCAACCTCAGCCTGGCGGAGGAGCAGCACCTGCAGTGAGGACCGCGGCGGGGCGTGGGGAGGGGTCGAGGGCGCCCGGACCCCACGCAGGCGCAGAGCAAGGGGGCAGGCCCGCCGGGTACCTGAGAAGTCAGGAGGGCTTACTGGAGGAGGGGGACTCCAGGCAGAGGGGCGGCTCCCGGGCTGCCCCAGCAAGCCTGGAGTCTCTTGATTACAGGCAGGACCCCGGGAATAGTCCAGAGATCTGGCCATGCCAAAGGGGCAAATGCAGATAAACTGGCAAACTCGTAGCTGAGACAGGTGTTTAGTCCCTTGTATCTACTTATCGAGCTTGGCCCGAACGCCAAAGGGACCCACAGGCCCCTGCGTGCCACAGACCTCTGCTGGGGTCAGTTGGTCAGCTGTCCAGTGAGGCGGAAGCAGAACACAGAGATGCCCCGGGTGGATGGGTGGAGCCTGGCATCTCAGCCGCTCGGGGAGGGGTCGCTGCAGGGTGTCCTCCCTGGCTGTATGGGACCGTGAAATGAGCGGGCCGCCGAGGAGCACTTTCGGGGGATGGTTTGGGGGCTTATTCGGGCTGAAATGCCTTCTGTATTGTGGAGATAACTAATAAAACGCCCGTGGCTCTTTGTTTTTAAAAAAGAATATTTAGGAAGTACATGCATTTGCTAATCTTATTTTTCTCCTTTTGTTTTATTAGGAAAAAATGCATGGATGACCTCTGCACCAGTCAGCCCACACGGGATTATTTCACACAATTTAACACGCGAAGTCGTTAATGAAAAAGACATTCTCATTCCTGTAGTTTGTGTATAAAGTGTGGCAACCTTCAAGAGTCGGTTATTGATTGATTGATGTCGGTACTGGGGATTGAACCCAGGGATATCCTATGTCCGAGCGACACCCCCAACCTCTTTGTGTGTGTGTGTGTGTGTGTGTGTGTGTATTACTGAGTATTGAACCCAGGGGTTGTTCTACCTCTGACCTACACCCCCAGCCCTACTTTTCATTTTGAAACAGGGTGTCACTTAAGTTGCTGAGACTGGCCTTGAATCAGTGATCCTCCTGACTCAGCCTCCCAGGTAGTAGGATTAGAGCTATGCCCTACCACACCTGACCTGACCCCCCCCCTTTTTTTTTTTGCGGTACTGGGAACTGGACCCAGGGGCATTCTACCTCCGAGCTACACCCCCAGTCCTATTTTTTATTCTTTATTTTGAAACAGGGTCTCACTAAGTTGCAGAGGGTTTCACTAAGTTAGCTGAGGCTAGCCACAGATCTGCAATCCTCCTGTCTTAGCCTCCCAAATGCTGGGATTACAAGTGTGTACCACCATGCCTGATTTGGCTCCCTTTTTTTTTTTTTTTTTTTTTTTTTGATGGGGGTTGGTACTGGGGATTCCATCCAGGGGCATTCTACCTCTTTTTTTAAATTTTTGTTTGGTCTCCCTAGGTTGCTGAGAGTCTCATAATGTTGCTGAGGCTGGTCTCCAACCTGTGTTATTTTTATGATGAAGCAAGATCTCACTAAGTTGCTGAGGCTGCCCTTGGACCTGTGATCCTCCAGTCTCAGCCTCCTGAGTACTTGAATTACTGGTATACACCACCATGCCCAGCTAAGAGTTGTTTATTTAAAAAAAGAAAGAAAGAAAAGAAAAAAACCACACTTCTGGGTATAGAATATAACCGGGGAGAGGTCTGGTTCTTCTGCCACTTGAGGGGGCCGGTGAGCCGAGAAGGTGACAGAAGGAAAAGCTTGGTTCAGTGACCAGAGCGGGACGCATCAGGAGCTCTGGCCGCAGGCACAGGATAGGGATAATGAGAGAGAGGCTAGTGAGCAGAGAAACATCCGGGTTCTCTCCGGAATGGGCGGAGGCCATCCAGGGACTCGGGTGCCACCCCTTTGCTCCTTTCATGGTCTGGTGTTTCCTGTCACAGCAGACAGCAGGTGTCTTGAGCTTTCGGGGCAGGGAAGAGAGGCCCAGCGCGTCTAGGTCAAGTTAACCCCGTGTTGTAGTTTTAGACAAAACATTCTCAAGTGATGGGCGCATCTCCACGCAGCGCTGAGTGACCTCTGGCCCAAAGGCGCCGGCAGCAAAGGAGGCAGAGGCGGTGTGAAGGCAGAGGTGCCCAGCCTGCCCACCTGCTCCAGCCCCCGAGGGACGTCTGCGGACCAAAGAGTCAGTGTGTTCGGCAAAAGCGGCCTCAGGTCCCGGAAGAGTGACCGAGGCCACCATTATCATAACCCACACGAGGGAGGGAGGCGGGAGCTGCAGCAGAGCCAGTGTGGAGTGATGGTGCTTAGTGCTCTGTGACCGCCCGGACTGGTGATTTGTTATGGTGGTGCTGGGGATTGGCCCCAGGGGCATTCTACTTCCAAGTTACACCCCCTTCCCCCAGCCTTATAGTTTTTATTTTGAAGCAGGAGCTCACTAAGTTGTTGAGGCTGGCCTCAAACCTTACAGTCCTCCCATGTCAGCCTCCCAAGTACTGGGATTATAGGCCTGTATTGCCATGCCCAGCCAACACGAGTGATTTTTTTTTTTTTTTTTGTGGTACTAGGTATGGAATCCAGGGTCTTCTACCTCCAGGCTACACCCCCAGACCTATTTTATATTTTCTTTGGAAACAGGGTCTCACTCAGTTTCTGAGAGCCTCACTAAGTGGCTTCGAAACTGTGATCCTCCTGGCTCAGCCTCCCAAGTACTGGGATTACAGGCATGCACCACCACACCCAGCCAAAACGAGTGACTTTTAAGTCAATTACGAGCACTGGAAACTAGAGGGCTGATCAAGGTTTTCCACAATAACAGAGGTACACTTCAGCAACATCACAAAACTTCCATCTTGCCTTTCTGTGTGGCGCTTGTGTTTTTCTTTTTTTAATTTATTCTTGTAGTACTGGAGATTGAACTCTCAAGTTCAGTTTAGTGATTGACTTTGACATGTTTGTGAAAGTACATCATGTGCATTAGAGTGTCCCCCCCCATCACCTTCAGTTAAGTCACCTTCTTTGCTCATCTAAGGTTTCTCCTTTGTCTAGAGTCCCTCTTATGTCCCACTTTCTCCCTAGCTTATGCATATTAGGGAGAGCTTACAATTGTTTGCTTTTTGTGACTGACTAATCTCACTTAACATAATGTTTTCCAGTTCCATCCATTTCCCTGCAAATAACATGATTTTGTTCTTCTTTATGGCTGAGTAAAATTCCATTGTGTACATATCCTATAGTTTTGTAATCCATTCATCTGTTGATGGACATCTTGGCTGGTTTCATAGTTTGGCAATTGTGAATTGTGCAGCTATAAACACAGATACACATGCATGAGTCTGATAGTTTGTTTTCCATTCTTTTGGGTAGATACCCAGAAGTGGTATTGCTGGATCACATGGTAGGTTCACTCCCATTCATCTGAGGATCCTCCATACTGTTTTCCAAAGTGGTTGCACTAATCTGCAATCCCACCAACAATGTATTAGGGTTCCCACTTCTCCACACCCTCGCCAGCATTTGCTGTTGTTTGTGTTTTGTGTTTTTGATGATTGCCATTCTAATTAGGTGAAATCTCAAGGTATTTTTGATTTGCATCTCTCTGATTGCTAATGATGTTGAACATTTCCTCATACATTTATTGGCCATTTGTATTTCTTCTTTTGTGAAGTGTCTATTTAGATCCTTTGCCCATTTTTTGACTGGTTAACCATATGCAGGAAAATGGAAATAAACCCCACTTTCTCACCCTGCACAAGAGTCAATTCAAGATGGATCAAAGACCTGGAAGTCAGGCCAGAGGCCTTGCAGCTACTTGAAGAGGGCATAGGACCAACACTTCAACACATAGGCACAGGTAAAACTTTCTCAACGAGACCCCAAAGGCACAAGTAGCAAGTATTTTACCACTGACATTTTCTAGGTGGAGGATCATTCCCACCACTAGGCGGCGACAGAGCTCAGGCTGGAGCCAGGAAGCCCAGCCCAGCCACTCACTCTGCCCAGTAAGAGACCCCAAGGGACGCTGGCTTTAACAAAGCGCAAGTTTTCATTTTCCTTTCATAAAAGTCTAGGCTGACCCGGAAGCTCTGCTGAGCAGGGCAGCGGGCCTGGGCACCCTGGTGGTTCTCCTGCACCCCTACACAGCCCCCATCCTGGGATCCAGACTGGGACCCCAGTCCCCCCCTCCCTCATGGACACACCCTGCCAGCCAGGAGGAGGACAGAGTAGCAAAAGGCAATGGGCACTACTTGCCTGCAGGAACACGGCCCGGAAAGTGTATGTTTCACCTCTGCCCACATCTTCGCTCCGGCTAGACAGCTCATGTTCCCATGCAAGGGAGGAAGAGCCCCGCCTTATCCACCCCAAATGCATTTCCTAGGAGTTGCCCCCACTGCTAACAGCTGCTGGACCTTCAATCCCGTTACTGAGAAAACCAGCAACACCAGGCCATGATGGACTCTGAGGTCACTGGGCAATTTGCTCACTGGGGCCATCACCTCAAAGGTGTAGACGCCCTCAAAGGTGCCTGGCTGGGCCCAGAGTCCTGTGGTGGTGCGGCAATGGACTGGGACACTGGGACAGTCTCCTGGTCCACTCACGCCATGGCCCAGGCCTCTGCCTTCCCTGGGTCTCTCCGCTCAGCCCAGGCCTCTGTCCTGAACCTGTTGCTCCGCCCCCATGGCATGCCCAGGGAGTCCTGTGCCTAGAATTGCTTCAGCTACAGGTAAACTATGCCTCCCCTCCTGGAGCAAGGTGGGTCTCTGCTGTGACATTCATCAACACATCACTAAAGGTCCTGTGTCCGAGAGAGCGCCCTCCCAGGCCCCTCGGGGGCACTTCCTGGAGCCCACTCTGCGGGACATGCCCACCCATCATGCACCGCACAGGACTCCCTTCACCCCTAGGCTGGATCAGTGCCAGTGGAGGTCCTCTGCAGAGCCCGGGGAAGGCTGTGCCTGTGCCCAGTGAGGTTGATGGAGCAAGAACACACCCTGCAGGGAAAGGGGGCTGGGGAAGCTGGGCATGGTGGCACAGGCTTGTAATCCCAGTACTTGGGAGGCTGAGACCGGAGGATCTGGGTTCGAGGCCAGCCTCGGGTACTTAGTGAGGCCCTCTGCAACTTAGTGAGACCCTGTTTCAAAATAAAGAATAAAAAATAGGACTGGGAGTATAGCTCGGAGGTACAATGCCCCTGGGTTGAATTCTCAGTACCTCAAAAAAAGAAAAAAAAGAAAGGGGGCTGGGGGCCTGGCTTCCTGGGGCAGCAATAAGAGAGTGCTACCAACGGAGTGGTTTAAACAGTAGACATGGCTTGCCACGGTACTGGAGGACAGAAGTCCACGGTCAAGGCCTGGTCCGGGCTCTTCCCCCCTAGGCTGTGAGGGAGGCTCCGCTCTCGGCCCCTCCCCACACTTCTGATGGTTGCTGGAGGTCCTGGGCGCGCAGATGTCCCGATCTGCACAGCTGCACTCTTGTCTTCATGTTCGCATCCCTCTGTGTGTGTCTGCGTCCAAATTTCCCTTTTATAAGGACACTGGGGTGTGTGTGTGTGTGTGTGTGTGTGTGTGTGTGTGTGTTACAGCCTCAAACCTGCGCTTCCCCTGTCTCAGCTTTCCAAGATTTGAGATTGCAGGTGTGCCCTACCATGCCCAGCTGGCACTGATCATTTTGGATTAGGGTTCACCTTAAGCACCTCATCTTCCCTAGTTATCTCTACAATTGCCCTGTTCCCTAGTAAGATTCCCTTCTGAGGTACTGGGGATCAGGATTCCTTCATGTCTTTTGGGGAGTATCACAGGAGACACGCAGAGGGGGACCTGCTTCCATTTCCCCCCAGGATAACTCCATTAAGAACAGCGTGAGAAAAGCCAAGCAAGCCAGGCTTTGGGAGGCAGGCTGGTGATGGGTGATTGACAGCTGGTACCCATTGCTAATCCTCCTGCTTGCTTGCTTGCTTACTTACTTACTTAATTTATTTATTTATTTATTTATTTATTTATTTATTTATTTATTTATTTATTTATTTATTTTTGGTACTGGGGATTGAACCCAGAGGCATTCTACCTCCAAGCAACACCCCCAGCCCACTTTTTTATATCTTATTTGGAAACAGGGTCTCGCTAGGTTGCTGAGAGTCTCACTAAATTGCCAAGGCTGGCTTTGAACCTGTGATCCCACAGGAGTCTCAGCCTCCCTAATACTCTGATTACACCCGGCTCTCCTGCTTTCTTGAGGAGGGAGATAAAGCGAGAAATGCGCGGTGATGCCAGTCCACTCAGGAAGTGCTCAGGGTTCTTCCAGTCCAGGATCTCAGGCCGGACTGTGGCAGGCGCCTCCACGGTCTAACGGGAAACTCAGGTATGGAGGTCCAGCCTGGCACAGGAGCGCGGGCCAGAAGGGAGACAGCTCTCGGAGGCGGCTACAGCCGCTGACAACATGCCTTATCTCTAGAACCACAGACCCACGGTGGAGAGACCTGCTTTACTTCTGAACTTTGCATTTTTATAGAATATAGTCCCAAAGGCTTAAAAGCTTTGGACATTCACCAGCTTCACGTGCGCCCTCTGCTGGCGAACCGCAGCACAGCACATCCCCCGTTCCCCAGGCAGGAAGTGGAGTTACTGAACCACAGGGCCTCAGACCTGAGCGAGGCAGGTTACTGCGGCACCCGCAACACCGCGGGGTGTTTGTTGTCATCACCGCTCCGTCCAGAGAAAACAGGACAAAACGGACTAAGTCGCTGGAAGGCAGAGCCGGGGCCCAGGCAGGGAGCCATCTCCCTTGCTCTCCTGGAATGGCCTGTTAGGAATTGTACACACACAGCACACAGGTTCCAGAGGGGCTTTGTTTGTTTGTTTTTCAACTTTATCCCCAGCATTTAATTTAATTAATTAGTTAATTGTATGGTACTTGGGATTGAACCCAAGAGCATCCCACTATTGAGCTATACGCCCAGCCCTATGTATGTATATATGTATGTATATATGTATGTATGTATGTATGTATATATGTATTTATTTATTTGTAGTTCTGGAGACTGGACCCAGGGGCATTCTACCTCTGAGCTACACCTCTAGCCCTATTTGTGTGTGTGTGTGTGTGTGTGTGTGTGTGTGTGTGTGTGTGTGTGTGTGTGTTACTGGGGATTGAACCCAGGGGCATTCCAAGCTACACCCCCAGCTCTATTTTATTCTTTATTTTGAAACAGGGTCTCACTAAGTTGCGGAGGGCCTCACTAAGGAGCTGAGGCTGCCTGAAAACCTGTGATCTTCATGTTTCAGTCTTCCAATTCCTGGGATTACAAGCGTGCGCCACCACATCCAGCCACCTCTAACCCTATTTTATTTTTGTTTTGAAACAAAGTCTTTGTTAAGTTACTGCATGCTGGTATCAAACCTGCCATCCTCCTGCCTCAGCCTCCCAAGTACTGGAATTACAGGTGGGCACCACCATACCCAGCTTATTACCAACATTTTATTATGAAAATATTTCAAATATGCCCCCCCCCAAAAAAAAAACCTGAAAGAATTGTACAGTATACATCCACCGCCTGGATTCTATCATTAATATTTTCTATACTTGCTTTACTGCCTATCTCCCCGAAGACTGTCCTTTTAAAATATCACTTTTTCTTTTCACTGCTTTTAAAAGATATATCTAAGCCATACAGGGTAACCTATACTTGTAATCCTAGTACTTGGGAGGCTGAAACAAGAGGATTGCAGGTTCGAGGACAACCTCAGCAAGTAGTGAGACTCTCAGAAACCTAGTGAGATTCTGTTTCAAAACAAATAAAATTGGGCTGAGGGTGTAGCTGAAGAGTAACACACACACACACAGACACACACAAACACACACACACACCTAGAGCCAGGCACAATGGTGCATGTCTGTAATCCTAGTACTTAGGAGACTGAGACAGTACTTAGGGTCACAGGTTCGAGGCCAGCCTTAGCAACTTAACGAGGCCCTGCTTCATAATAAAAAAGGGCTAGGGGAATAGCTTGAAGGCAGAATGCCCTTGGATTCAATCCCCAGTGCAAAAAAAAAAAATGGATATTAGTAAGAGAAAGAAGCCAAACTGAAAAGGTTACATACAGTATAATTCCAACTGCAGAGCATTCTGGGAAAGGAAATCCTATGGAGACAGGATGAAGGTCTACGGATGTCAGGGGTCAGAGGGAAAAGAGATGAACAGGCAAAGCACAGGGGAGTCTGAGGGCCGTGGAACCATTCTCTATGACACTGTCCTGGTGGATCTGCAATGTCATTATCCCAATGTCATTTGTCCAAGCCCATGGAACACACGACACCAAGAGTGACCCCGACTGTAAACTGTGGACTCTGGGTGACACTGAATGTACTGCTGTAGGCTCATGCCTTGTAACGAAGGCACTTTCCCCTCAAGTTTTCTGCTCTTAAAGTCTTCTAGCCGGCTTGTAATCCCAGTACTTGGGAAGCTGAGATAGGAGGATCACAGGTTCAAGGCCAGCTTCAGCAACTTAGCAAGACCCTCTGCAATTTAGGGAATCCCTGTTCCAAAATAAAAACTTTTTTAAAAGGGCCAGGGGTGTAGCTTGGAGGTAGAATAGCCCTGGGTTCAAACCCCAGTACACAAAGAAAAAAAGTCTTTTTTTGCGGTACTGGGGATTGAACTCAGGGACATTCTACCTCCGAGCTACACCCCCAGTCCTATTTTTTATTCTTTATTTGAAACAGGGTCTCACTAAGTTGCAGGGGGCCTCACTAAGTAGCTGAGGCTGGCCGAGAATCTGGATCCTCCGGTCTCAGCCTCCCAAGTACTGGGATTACAATCGTGCACCACCACGCCCGGCTATAAAAAGTCCTTTATCTTTATTCTGAGTTCAAGTTCTAATGTTCAGTAATGAGTGGGGGGCTCAAAAATAAAGGGGTGTGTGTGTCCATGCATGCGTGTGTGTGTGTGTGTGTGTGTGCGTGCGTGTGTGGTACTGGAGATTGGACCCAAGGGCATTCTACCTCTGACCTACACCCCCACCCCAATTTAATTTTTTATTTTGAAACAGGGTCTCACTAAGTTGCTGAGGGCCTCACTAAGTTGCTAAAGCTGACCTTGAATTTATAATCCTTCTGTCTCAGCCTCCTAAATACTGGGATTACAGGTGTGCACCACTGCACCCAGCTTGAATTGTACACACAAAATCAATTAACCATATACATGTAGTTTTATTTTGTTTTGTTGTTGGTACTGGGGATTGAACCCAGGGGTGTTCTACCTCTGGGCTACACCCCCACCCCTACTTTATTTTTTATTTTAAAATAGAACCTCGTTAAGTTGCTGAGGCTGGTCTTGAACCTGCAATCCTCCTGTCTCCACCTCTCAAGTACTAGGATTACAAGGCCTTGCACCACCATGCCTGGCAAGGCTTTTCTGTGTACCAAATACTGTAAAGGTTCTCTCTTGTGGCCCCCATGTCTGTCTTGGCCTCCCCAGACTGTTCTAGTTGGGTAGCACCTCAACTTCATAGTTTTTCAGCTTATACATCCACACCGCATCGAGTATGTACAAAACACATGTGTAGAATGAGACATTCAGTGACTTGAGGGTACAGTCCTGGCGTGGAATATTCTTGTCTCCACCCTGTTATCGCTAAATCCTACCCTGATAACTTCTGGCATTTAGTCTGTTACAGACAAAGGATATCTCATCAACATGACACCGCAGGGGCCCTGCAGTAATCCTGTGTGATAAGCCGGCAGTTATGTATGACCCTCTTTAACAGATTCAGAGGCTGAAGTTTAGAAGGACAACACGATGTCGCGGACTAGAAGAGGCTCAGTGAGTGTTCAACCCCAGGTCGTGCTGACTCCTTCTTCAGTGCCCAGCCCATCTTCCCACCGAGGAAGACCGAGGAAGACCAGCCCCAAACCTCGAACTGTCCGGGCGGGGGTGCTGCCCTTGCTCTTAGCCTGTGAAAGAAGCAGGCAGTGCTTCGCGTTACAACGCGTGCCTCTGCCCCACCTTCCGCGTCATGACGGACGCAGCGCGCACGCCGTCTGCACCAACGCTGTGCAACGTGCGCGCGCTGCACGTGTCTGTTTCCTGCAAAATCCTTGGAAGTCAGGACGACTGTCTTTAGGACAGATGAGGTCACCGAGGTAGGAGTCTTCTGCATCCAATAGAAAAGTCACATGGCGCCGGGCAGGCGTGGTGGCGCACGCTTGTAATCCCAGCATTTGGAAGGCTGAGACCGTAGGATCCGGGTTCGAGGCCAGCCTCAGCTACTTAGTGAGGCACTCTGCAACTTAGTGAGACCCTGTTTCAAAATAAAGAATAAAAAAATAGGGCTGGGGGTATAACTTGGAGGTAGAATGCCCCTGAGTTCAATCCCCAGTACTGCAAAAAAATAAAAAAATAAAAAATAATAATAAAATAGGGCTGGGGGTATAGCTTGGAGGTAGAATGCCCCTGAGTTCAATCCCCAGTACTGCAATAAAATAAAATAAATAAATAAATAAAAAATAATAATAAAATAGGGCTGGGGGTATAGCTTGGAGGTAGAATGCCCCTGAGTTCAATCCCCAGTACTGCAAAAAATAAATAAATAAATAAATAAATAAATAAAAATAATAAAATAGGGCTAGGGGTATAGCTTGGAGGTAGAATGCCCATGAGTTCAATCCCCAGTGCTGCAAAAAAAAAGAAAAGAAAAGAAAAGAAAAAAGAAGTCACATGGCAGATTGAATATCCTAAGAAACGTGTACACTACAGCTCAGCAGGATCCAAGATAAATTATTGATCTGCGTCCTTGAGTCCACAAGAATAAACAGAACCATGAACAGTCACATTTACACGCAAGGAACGAGTCGAAGGAAACCAGAAGAGTTAACAGCAATGAGAAATAGCAGCTGAGCCAGGTGTGGTGGCACACACTTGTCATCCCAGTACTTGGCAGGCTGAGACAGGAGGATCACAGGTTCGCCGCCAGCCTCAGCTACCTAGTGAGGCCCTCCGCAACTTAGTGAGACCCCGTTTCAAAATAAAGAATAAAAAACAGGGCTGGGGGTGTAGCTCAGTGGTAGAATGTCCCTGGGTTCAATCTCTAGCACCACAAAAAAGAAAATAAAGGAAAAGAAAAGAAAAGAAATAGCAGCTGGAGCTGCCCTGGTGTCAGGGGCTGATGACATGAACCTAGAGCTTTAAGGGTTAATAATAGTGAGGATAAAATGAGCGGCCTTTGTAGAGGAGCATCAAAACCAAGACCCTGCACTAATCTGGCATCTTGGAAGGCAGCTACCCTCTTTTTTTAAAATTTATTTATTTATTTATTTATTTATTTATTTATTTATTTATTTTTTGTGGTACTGGGAATTGAACCCAGTGGCATTCTACCTCCGAGCTACACCCCCAGCCCTTTTTATATTTTAATTTTGAAATGGGGTCTTGCTAAGTTGCTGAGGCTGGCCCCCAGGGATTACAGGCGTGCTCCACCATGCTCGGATGTGGCCACGACTGCCAGGAGTCAATGAGTTCTCACAGTGGCTCTGGGTTGTAATGAACAGAGTGTTGTTGGCGATGATGGTTATGATGATGGTAGCGATGGTGGTGATGGTGGTGGTGATGTTCATGACAGGGAGGGTAATGATGGTGACGGTGATGTTGACGGTTGATGATGGTGGTGGTGATGGTGACCGTGAAAAGGAGGATGGTGACGATGGTGACGGTGGGTACAGGGTTTCGTTTCCGGGGCGATGAAAGTGTTCTGCAATGAGATAGTAGTGATGGCTGCACAACTCTATGACCCCGAATATAACCCCAAATCACTGAACTATGCACTTTGTTTTTTAGGTCCTGGAGGTTGAACCAGGAGGTGTTGTATCCCTGATCTACAACCCCAGCCCTATTTTATTTTTATCTTGAAACAAGGTCTTGCTAAGTTGCTGAGACTGTTCTCCGACCCCTGATCCTCCTGTTTCAGCCTCCAAAGTATTGGGATTACAGGTGTGTGTCACCATACCCGGCTCTCTGAATTACACACTTTGCTGGGCATGGTAGCTCACATTTGCAGCTCAGCTACTCTGGAGGCTGAGTCAGGAGGATCACTTTGAGCCACGAACCCTGTCTCAAAAACAAACAAACAAACAAACAAACACCACAAATAAAGGAAATTAAAAGGGGATAAATGTGTGTATTTTATCTCAATTAAACTCCCCATGAGATATCACTATACACCCACTAAATGGCTAAAATTAAAAATCCTGATCATACCAAATAATGGCCAAGATGCAAGGGGGAAACAGGCAGTTTTTACACATTTATCCTACAGTCTATCTATTTCAAGAGAAATGAAAACATAGGTCCACAAAAAGACTTTTACCGAGATGCTCATAATAGCCCCAAACTAGTACCACCCAAAATGTCTATCAACAGGTAATCAGATGCAGGTGTGTTATACTCATCCCTCTCGCCAATGACGAGAGACAGACCACTAATATACCCAACAGAAGAGCTGAATCAGAAGTCATAATCAGAAACGTTGCAACCAATACAAAAGAAAATACAACATATAGTTCTCTCATTCACAATTCCAGGATCAGCAAATCTACTCAATTAGGGTCTGCCTGGGATAGGGAATTGGGGGTGGGGGGGCTGGCTGCAAAGCTGCATGAGGCTACTTACAGCTTAGGGGTTGGGGGTAGGGTTAGTGATGGAAAAGCACAGGGGGGAGGGGGGAGAAGGGGAAGAATCGTGTGCATGCCTCCCACTAGGGCTGCAAACAAGTTTGACTTCCTCTCCCCTCCCCTCAACCAAGCTCTTATATTAAAATTGTATTTTCAGCCAGGCATGGTGGTACACACTTGTAATCCTAATATTAGGGAGGCTGAGTGCAGAGGATCCGGGTTCTCGGCCAGCCTCAGCTACTTAGTGAGGCCCTCTGCAACTTAGTAAGGCCCTGTTTCCAAATAAAGAGTAAAAAATAGGGCTGGCAGTGTAGCTTGGAGGTAGAATGCCCCTGGGTTCAATCCCCAGTACCACAAAATAAATAATAGAAAGAAAGAAAAATAAGTTGTATTTTCTATCCATCTCTTTGATTTCTTCTATCCTACCTCAGTGACAGGTAGGAGCATGGAGGGGGCAGGGTGACGGGGAGAAGGGAGCAGGGTGACGGGGAGAAGGGAGCAGGGTGACGGGGAGAAGGGAGCAGGGGGGCTCCCTGTGCATTTTCTGCCAACGGCATCTTACTGAGCTTGTGTGATGTGTCCATATGATGTTAAGACAACAAAGCAAAGAAGCTGGAGGAAGACCGGAGCAAGGCTAGAAGCCGCATGAGGGTGGCAGTCGCAGAGGGAGGTGGAGGGGGTTCATCTGTGCTTGCCCCCCACCACACAAAGGCCCAGGCCTTGCCCCCCAACATCCCCAGGTTCATGCTGCCTTACTGGAGAGCCCAGCTACCCCTCCGCCCAGGCCTGGCAAAGCCGGTTTTGCCCACTCTGTCTGGCAGGGCTGCCTTCTCTCTCCTCTTCCACCAAATGAAGCAGGACTCCCAGAGTCCTATGGCCAGCCCCAGCATGGCCCCAGAATGTGGCTACGGTAGAAAGAATGCCTAGCATTGAAGGGGCCTTTTCTCCTGACCAGACATCGCAGGAAGTCTTCCAAACACGCTTGTTCTAGCAGCACCCTATTGTCCACAGTTTTCGGGAACAGAACATTCCAAAGCTGATTGAAGAAAGAAGTGGTGAGGGCTGGCTCCTCCACACCAGGCCCGGCTCTGAGTACCCCACCCCGAGGTCCCCGCTGGGGCCTCAGGCTCACAATGTCGCCTTGTCAACTGCATCATGCCCAGAAGGACTTGGCAGGGCCGAGGGACAGGACTCGCAGCCATTTGGTCTGCTGCAGATGAGAACGGGGGCCAGACAGCCACTACTTACGTCTCCTACCCAAGGTCATGCGGTGTCCTTGGCGTGCTCATCTGGTAAGTGGCCCAGAATGGCTCATTCTCAAGTCATGCCAGGGGACTCTGAGGGGACGCATCTGCTCAGGTGGGCTGGGCACAGAGGGGTCAAGGCCCCTCCCTCCCGAGGGAGGATCTAGTGGCTCAGAGCATAACCACAGAGTAAAAGGGGGGTTGGACTTGTGACGACCATCAACATGTCCAGCAAAACACACCGCTAGTATTTATAGCTGCTGCATGCGACGCCCTGTATGATGTTGGCACTGCAGAGATTGTCAAGGTGTAGACGTGTGTGTGGGTGGAGGGGGGGGGGGAGAATGTCCCAGACACAGGGAAGAGAGACAGGCAGGTTTATTTAGGAAAGTAAGAAATAGACATTCAAGGGAGAGTGCCCAGGGTGAGAAAGTGGGGTTTATTTCCATTTTCCTGCATATGGTTAACCAGTTTTGCCAACACCATTTGTTAAAGAGGCTATCTTTTTTCCAGTGTATATTTTTGGCTCCTTTGTCAAAAATCAGTTGACTGTAAGCCTGTGGGTCTGTTTCTGAGTCTTCTATTCTGCTCCATTGGTCTATGTGTCTGTTTTTGTGGCAATACCATGCTGTTTTTTATCACTGTGGCTTTGTAGTAGAGTTTGAAGTCAGGTATTGTGATACCTCCTGCATGGTTTTTATTGCTAAGAACTACTTTGGCTATTCTGGGCTTTTTGTTTTTCCAGATGAATTTAAGGACTGATTTTTCTATGTAAGTGGGATAAACCAGTCACAAAGAGTAAAGAAGCATATGTTCTCCCTAATATGCAGATGCTAGGGAGAAGATGGGGCATAGGAGGGTCCCCAGATGAAAAAGTAGAGACCCTCGATAAACAAAGAAGTTGATTTAACTGAAGGGGACCGATAGGGGGTGGGGGGAGGACATCCTAAGGCACATGATGTACTTACACAATTATATCAAGGTCACTCACTGAACTGAACCTGAGAGGGAGGGAGGGTGAGGGAGTGGGGTGGGAATTGGGGAAGGGGTCAAATGAGAAATGTGTGGAAATATGTCGTTATCAATTTGTACCTAACAAAGATGTATGCTTACAATGCACGAATTATTACAATAAAAAAAGGGGGGGGGAGAGTGCAGGCCGTCTTCAGAGTGAGAGGCGCTTTGGGAGGTTCCTGGATCTTCTTTTTTTTTTTTTTTTGCAGTACTGGGGATTGAACTCAGGGGCATTCTACCTCCGAGCTACACCCCCAGCCCTATTTTTTATTCTTTATTTTTGAAACTGGGTCTCGCTAAGTTGCAGAGTGCCTCACTAGGTAGCTGAGGCTGGCCGAGAACTCCGGTCTCAGCCTCCCGAATGCTAGGATTACAAGTGTGCGCCACCACGCTTGTCTTCTTGGATTTTCTTATAGGAGATTTTCGAGAGAAGTTGGTAGGAGGAGGTACGTGAAGTCGACTTCAGTCTGGCAGTCATGAGATGGCTCAGGGAGTCTTGGTTATCTCTCGGGTCCTGGCAGGGACTTCAAGGACGCGTTTGACTCCGTTATTTTGTTGTGACGGAGATTTGGTCGAGACATGTCCTTGGGGTCTGCAGTCAGAACACTCATTCTTGGGGCTCCCTGATGCCCCCCCCTTCCCCAGCCACCTCCCAAGGTAAAGCAAGGCACCACATATATCATTTTATTAAAACCATCAGGAATCCATGAGGCATTACCACCAGCTACATGCGCCTGAAGAGAAACTGAGGCTTTGGGTGGTAAACTAACTTCCCCAAGTTCACAGGGCCAGGGAAAGCTAGAATCAGTTGAGCCCAGTCCTGATCCCAAAGTCCTGGCCACTTCTTCTTCTTCTTCTTCTTTTTTTTTTTTTTTTTTTTTTTTTTGCGGTACTGGGGACTGAACTCAGGGGCATTCTACCTCCAAGCTACACCCCCAGCCCTATTTTTTATTCTTTATTTTGAAACCGGGTCTCACTAAGTTGCGGAGTGCCTCACTAGGTAGCTGAGGCTGGCTGTGAACCCGGACCCTCCGGTCTCAGCCTCCCAAATGCTGGGATTAAAAGGGTGCACCACCATACCCGGTTTCCTGGCCACTTCTGACAGGGCACCCCCATTGTAATGGTCAGCTAAGCCCCAGATAATGATGGTTAGAGAAAAATCCGAGATTTTTCTAAACTTAACAAGGTTTATCTGAGCAAGAGAAAGGTCTCGAGCCAGGCAGCACTGTCAACAAGAGTTGATTCAGAATGCTCCATCCCTAGCCAGGTATGGTGGCACACACCTGGAATCACAATACTTGGAGATTGAGACAGGAGGATCACAGGTTCATAGCCAGCCTCAGCAACTTAGTGAGGCTCTCTGCAACTTAGTGAGACCCTGCTTCAAAATAAAGAATAAAAAATTTAGACTGGGGGTATAGCTCGGAGGTAGAATTCCCCTGAGTTCAATCTCGATTGGTTGCATTTGGCTTTTGCCTTATATAGGTAGGGCTGACCAGTTGGCAGCCTGTGATTGGCTGAAGCTCAACTATTGAGATTGGCTGACACTCAGTTGCTTAGTTACAAGAGCATATACTCCTAGGTTAGGTTACAATATGTCTACCATCAAGTTAGGGTACAGTTCCCTATCTAAGGAGGTCAGTTTGGGCCAAAATTTATCACTCAAGTAAGGAAATCAATTTAGACCAAACTTCATTCAGTTTAACAAAAGATGTGAGACAACCCTTTTTGTTGTTGTTGTTCAGGGGATTGAACCCAGGAGCCTTCTACCTCTAAGCTACACCCTCAGCTCTATTTTACTCTCTATTTTGAAACAGGGTCTTCCTATACTGCTGAGAGTCTTGCTAAGTTGCTGAGGCTGGCCTTGAACCTGCGATCCTCCTGTCTCATCCTCTCAAATACAGGTGTGCACCACCATGCCCGGCTTCCCACAACACGTATTTGTTGAATGAATTGTGAATTTCGTAATCTGAGCCTAACCACCCAGGGTTCAGGCACACTGAGCACATGTCTGAGGAGATAGGAGGAAGGATCCTCCAGGGGGAAAAATTCCGCATCGAGGGAATGATAGTCCAGGTGCACAGATGGCCTTGTTATAATGGCTCAGTTGATAACAGACAGAGCCGCCTTCAGGGGCTCAGCTCCTTGGAGGTGGGGCTGTCAGAGATCCAGGGGAAGGCACCCAGAGTCCAAGCGCCAGCACCCCTGTGGGGCATAGGGGGCCCCAAGTAGCATGAGCCTGCAGTGGCACTGAGAGATGCCCACGGTGTGGTGGTCAGGCAGCATGACCAGCCTAGCCTGGCGTTGGGGATATGATGCCCATCTCCTGGGGGTGCAGCGGCCATGTCAGCAGGCCTGAATCATATCCAACCTCAAGCTCAGGTCCCAGCCCTCGTAAGTGACGTATTAATGCTGCATGGCTGTTCCGTGTGGATTCCAGGTGCTCGGCTGTGGCTGCTGCTCTAGAGAGCTCACCCTCTGGCGGGGGTGAACCATTCATTCATCTGACACATGTTTATGGAGAGCAGAGCCTGTGTCGCGCCAGGCACAGGGCCATGCAATTAAGAAGACATACAGGCTGGGAGGTGGGGGACAGAGACAAACACATGGGCCGAATCAGAGCAGACAGACATAGAAGCTGCCCCAAAGATGGCCGTGAGAGCAATGCTGTTCCATCCAACGTCTTTATCGGTGACTTAGAGGAGGCTCTTAAAAAAATAGGCTCCTAGCTGGGCATGGTGGTGCAAGCTT
>PVLC010004327.1:53924-86433 GCA_004027655.1 Graphiurus murinus
AAAAAAAAAAAAAAAAAAATCGCTCCTGAGGTCGTCAGGTGATGAGAACCAGAAAACGAGACCCATGCCATCTAGAGGGCAGAGAAACAGAATTTATTGTTGTTGTTGTTGTTATTATTATTATTATTATTATTATTATTATTATTATTATTATTTGCGTGTGTGTGTGTGTGTGTGTGTGTGTGTGTGTGTGTGTGTGTGTGTTACTGGGATTGAACCCAGGGACATTCTACCTCCAAGTTATATCCCTAGCCCTATTTTTTATTTTTATTTTGAAACAGTGTCTTGCTAAGTTGACGAGAGTCTCACTACTTTCTGAGTCTGTTCTCAAACCTGCAATCCTCCTGTCTCAGCCTCCCAAGTACTGGGATTACATGTGTGCGCCACCACGCCTGGCAAAAACAGAATTTAATAACAACAAGTTGTCCAGTTCCGGAATCAGGTTCCCAAACCAATTCCCCACACCCAAGATGTGAGAGTCCCAGCTGGTGTAAAAATGACCTAGATGATTTTGTTGACCGTAAGTCAAGGATGATGTGGTTAGATGCTCAGGGAGCCAGGTCCTGTTCTAGACGATGGAATTCCAAACAAACCCCACCAATGGTGGGAAGACGGATGACAAATGGGGGAACAAGTGACATCTGTGTATGCAGACTGACTGACCGGCGCCCAAGAGCAGGGAGGGGTCCTGTAATCTGAGATAGGGTGGCCCGTATCACTGTCACTATCTCAATTCCCCAGGAAGCAGACTGATTCAGAGATGAATGTGCAGGGCTTTCCTAGGAGTGCGGTTGGGCCTAACAGGTTTGCAGGAGGGGAAGGAAGCAGAGTTGGGCAGAGAGAGAAACTGAGCTATAGTGTAACCCCCCACCCCCCGGCCCACTAAGGCCTCGGCCAACCCTACGCAGAGCTCTAGGCAGGGCTAAATAATTGGAATCATCTCCGATCAGGGTTGGGAGCCGGGCCTGGGTGCCCTAGCATCGATCAATCACTGGACGGGGCTGCCCCTGAAGGGAGGGATTGCCTCGGACAGCCAGTCTCCTTCAGCTGAGGCAATGCTCAGAGACAGCCAAAAACTGATGGCTACCTGCCAGCAGCCATCAAGAGAGACAAGTCCTTCTTTCCTGGACAGGAATCTGGGCCACATAGCTCAGCACCCACCCCAAGAAAGGAAGCCTTCTGCAAAGCAAAAACCTTTCCAGGCAGAGGGAAAAGCAGGTGCAAAGGTCCTGAGGAGGGACAAGGCTTGGGTATTGGAGGAGCGGCGAGGAAGCCAGGCAGTTGGAGCCAGCCATTGCTGGAGCCTTCGTAAGGACTTGGGCTTTGACCGGAAGCCAGACCGGCGCCTTTGGAGGACTTGGAGCAAGGAGGGATTTGGCTTGCCTGATGAACTAATCTGTGTGACTTCTATGATGAGATAAAAGTCGAAGGAGGCCAAGCTGAAACAGATCAGAGGGATGAGGCCACAGCAATGCCCCGGGTGGAGATGGTGGAGGCCCAGGCCTCGGTGAGCAGCGGTGGGCCAAGGGATCTGCCACCAGGCAAATTGGAAACTGGAGCGAGCAGACCTGCTGACACATCGGGACGGGTGTGCAGGGGCTCGAGGACATCTCCAAGGTGTGAGGACTGAGCAATTGTTAGGACAGAGTTGCCCTTGCAAAAAATTGGTGCCTTCTTGCAAAAGGATCTCCTGGTGAGCTCACCAGGCAGGGCCTTCGCTGACCATGAGAGTCACCCTTCTCCTCCCCCCTTCCCCCAGGGTCTCGTCCTTTGCTGGGAGAGGTGCCAGCAGCAGGCAGTGAAGCCAACCCGAGGGGCAGGGCTGTAGGAGTAGAGGGGTCTCGCACAGGTGAGGAGCGGGAAGAGACCCGCTGCCCAGCCTCCTCTTCTGCAAGAGCCTATTATAGGAAAGCCCTGGGGAATTAACGCACTGAATAAGCCCCAGCGATGAGTATAAAAACCACCCTATCACCCGGTATGGTGGCACACACCTGGAATCCCAGTACTTGGGAGATGGAGACAGGAAGATCACAGGTTGGAGGCCAGCCTCAGCAACACAGCAAGACCCCATTTCAAAATACAAAAATAAAAAGGGCAGGGGGTGTAACTCAGAGGTAGAAAACACACCCTATCTTTGAAGCAGAGGTGGCTGTTATTTATGGATGAAAAGGTCACAGGTGCTGGGGATACGTCTCTGGGATGCTCAGTGCCTTCATTATTGGGAGGAAATGCTGCAGTTCAGTTATGGACTGGTTAGAATATAGGCAATCCTCCCCCCCCCCCCATACTATTTCTTGGACCATCCCCGCCTCCATGCCCCATCCTGTCTGTGAATATCTTGGGAATCTGTGGACCCAAATTAAAAACTTTGTATTACCCCCATTTCACTGATGGGAAGAATAAATGAAGACTCATATGGGGGAAGGACTGAGCCAGGAAGGGACTCCAAGCTGTGTGGGCCCAAAGCCCATTTGGGACTCCTGCCTTCCATCTGTAAATTGGAGCTAGCCCTGCTCACCCGGCAGGGCCCGGGGTGAACCAAGTGCAATGTGTCCGAGGAAATGGCTCTGTTATGGTTTAAATAGAGAATGTTCCCTGAAAGAGCTCGTGTATTAATGTCCAGAGGTGAAATGATTGAATTATGCGGGTTCTAATATCACCGGTAGATGAATCCACTGTAGTGGATTTACTGGGTGGTGACCTAGCTGGGGGGTGTGGCTGGGGAGGTGGCTCACTGTGGGTGTGGCCTCGGGACTGTGCATATGTCCTTGAACCCCCTTCATTAGCTCTCTCTTGTCTCTGGCCCCCGTGATATGAGAGCAGGGCCCTTGCACGTGCTTTCTCTCTACTGTGGTTTGAATTCAGGATGTCCCCCCAGACCTCATGGACACAAGGCAGCCATGTTGGAGGCGGGGCTTGGAGTGTCCCTGGGGGTGTGGCCTGGGGAAATACATACGGTGCCTCCTCCCCTTGCTCTCTCTCTTTTTCTCTTGTTTCTGGCCTCCGTGATGTGAGAACAGGGGACTTGCTTGCTCCCTTTCTTTCTGCCTCCTGCCGCCATGCCCTGAGCCCCACCAATGTAACTGGCCTGGTGTGGACCGAATCCTGAAATCTCCAGAACTCTGAGCAAATACATCTTCCTTCTTCTAAGATTTGTTTGTTGCTTTGTTTTTGTGTGTGTGTGTGTGTGTGTGTGTGTGTGTGTGTGTGTTACTGAAGAATGAGCCCAGGGGCATTCTATCTCTGAGCTATACCCTTGGCCCTTCTTTTTTTTTTTTTTTTAATTTTGAAATAATGTCTTGCTGGGTTGCTGAAGGCCTCACTAAGTTGCTTGAGGTAAGAAACCCAGTCAGAGCCTTAGAAATATTGTTAGGAGTTTAGACCCAAGATGGGTGGAAGTAAAAGTTCCCCAATCCCTCCCCCTAGCTGTCGCAAGCAAGTGAGCAGACACTTCCAACAGATAAGGGAGCTGTTTTTTGGCAACCCAGAGCCATGATCCAGGAGCTCTCCCTAATGTAAACAAGAGAGAGCCAGTTCAAAGACTAGAAAGAGCTGGGGGAAGGTATGTAACTTAAGCATCTTGTTTAGGCGAGGTATAATAAATCTAAAGGTTACCCTTCCCCTCTCTAAAGTGAGAGACCGAGGGTAGAAGAATCACGTGAGCCCTTCATTCAAAGCTCAGATCTGTGAGTTTGTCAACTGAGCCATTTACCAGTAAATAAAGAAACCTGTTGCTGATTTCGGCCTCTGGAAATCCTGTCTTGAGAAGCAGGGGAAACTGAGTCTCCTGCAACAGCTGAGGCTGGCTTTTAACCTGCAATTCTCCTGTCTCTGCCTCCCAAGTACTGGGATTGCAGGCGTGTAGCACCAGGCCTGGCTTGTCTTCAGCAGTGAGAAAACTGATTCAGGCTCCATTCACAGTGGAGCCTGGGGTTCCGGGAGCATCACGGTGAGGCAGAAGGTGGCGGCGGTGAGAACGGCCCTGGGCCCTTGCCCCAAAGCTGCCAGCATCCTGGCTGGTGTAGGCTCTTCCCTCAGAGCCCCGGCCTGCTCAGGGGCTGCAAGTCAGCAAGGCGAGTCCTGGGCCCAGCTGGGTGGGACTTGGAACTGCTGACCACTGAGACACCAAGTGGGGAGCCAGAGGGGGGCTCCCCCACCTTGACTCGAGCCCACCAGGCCAGCCAGCCTGGAGGAGGGGAACACCTGGATTCCTTTCACCAGGAATGGGTACCAGCTGGCAGGTGGGGGATGTCACAGGAAGGGGTGAGTTTGGGCACCAGGGTGGCCTATCCTCTTTTGTGCCCCTCTCCAGGGTCCCTGAGTCGTGACAGCTGCAGCTACCCCTGCACTGAGGCCTGGAGGGCCCAGGGCTTCCCCGGCTGAGCCCCTGCCCAAGAGGACTTCAGGAAGCCCTTTATCTGAAGTATCCTGTGTAGTCCTCATGCAATAATAGGAGCCGAGCTTTAGAGGGAAGAGCCCAGTCCTGGGCCAGGAAGAAACCAAGGAGCATCCCAGAGTCCTGGGGCCCAGGTTCAGGCTCCCTGTCATTTCAGATGAGACACTTTACCTCTGTGAGGCTCAATTTCCCCAGCTGTAAAATGGGATCACTGCACCAAGGAGTGAGTAGAGAATGTTCGAGAAGGGGCATCCACCCCGGCCCTGGTCATGGCAGTGCTCAGAATTCTGGACTTGGAAACAGTGGGAAAGCGGGCTGGGGTGGTCTCATTCCCAGCTTGTAAGCACATGCCTGCCTGTCTCTTACATTTGGGAAAATGACCTGCGTATCTCAAGGCTGGGTTTCCACATCTATAAAATGGGTTAATGAGGAGGAGGCTGAGACAGGAAGATCATAGATTCGTGAGCTAGTTAGTGAGGGCCTCCGGAACTCAGTGAGACCCTGTTTCAAAATAAAGAATAAAGCCAGGCGTGGTAGTGCACACTTGTAATCCCAGTACTTGGGAGGACGAGACCGGAGGATCCGGGTTCACAGCCAGCCTCAGCTACTTAGTGAGGCTCTCTGCAACTTAGTGAGACCCTGTTTCAAAATAAGGAATAAAAATTAGGACTGGGAGTATAGCTTGGAGGTAGAATGCCCCTAGGTTCAATCCCCAGTACCACAATAAAATAAAATAAAGAATAAAAATAGGACTGGAGATGTAGCTTGGAGGTAGAATGCCCTTGGGTTTAGTCTCCAGTACCACAAAAAAAAAAAAAAAAAAATGCATTAATGAACATATGATCATCCCAGGATTTTTCTGAGAAGGAGATAATTTATTAAAGTGCCTGACACATAGGAGGAACTTAACAATTATTACATGAAGAATACACTTTGGGGACACCCAAGGCTCACGCGTGCAGAATGCCAGCTAGTGATGGTATTTGGAGGGAGCCCAAATCACTAATATAAATTTTAACAGGAGGAAGGGTAAAGGTTCTCAAGTAAAGTTCAAAACATGAGTTCTGGGTAAATATTTTTCCATTTCTGTCTTAGAGCAGTCACTCCTTCCTGTAATAAGCCCTTGGAATCTTTGGAAAGAAACATGGAATGAGAACACAGAACATGTTTCTTTTCTCAATCAACAAACCCTCATCGGCCATCTTTAAGCTGTGTGTGCAGAGCTGGGAAGGCCGGAGGGGGAAAGCTGGGCCCTCCTCCTGTGGGGGCTCATCCTCAAAGCTCAATTTGGCCTTCCTGGATGAAAGTTCAGATGTCAGCTTGAAATTGACCGAGTGGCTGGCTTTCTTCCATTCAGAAACACACTGGAAAATGGATATTCTAGAGGGTTTGTCCAACGACCATTTCTTGGAATCGTAAATGTCTGAGGGTTTCTGCAATACTTGAGATTATCTTGTTTTCCTTCCCCGTGGAAGCCAAGATTTTAATGCTACATCTGTGTGAGTATCTTTTGATAATAAGAACCAAATGTTGTTGGTGGAAATGACTGGAAATTACACTTAGGATCAGAATGTGGGGTTTTAGATTCCCTCTTGGAAGGCGGCTCTGAGAAACAGACACACAAGACGCTTTCCCTATAAATCACCTCGGGGTGTCGCAACCTCGGGGCTCCTGCCTCCTCCCCTCCCGGGCACCAGAAGGCTGGGACAAAGCATCCTGGGAAAAGACTTCCGGCATTGGGAGTGAATACCCCGGAGCTCAGGTTAGACCTCCAGCCCCTCCTCTTCTCTGAACTTCTTTGGTTGCTTCTAGATATCTCTACCTGGATGTCCCACAGGCATTTCAGAACCAAACTCATTGTTTTCCCTCAAATTATCCTTCCGTCTTCAGATTTCCCGTTGATGGCGGATAGCCCTGCTCCTGGGAGACAGACCTGGAAATCATTCCTGGCCCGGCCCTGTTGACCCTACATTCATCAATGCTAGCCCTTCTCACTCTGACTCGATTTCCCCTCACCCATCCCCTTGGCCCCTTGGCCCCTGTCCTGGGTTGAGGTCTGCCTGGACATTGCACCAACCTCCTCTTGCCAGACCCAGCGATCGGTCCCCCCAACCCCTCCAATCCCGCCTCCAGCCAAAGGGATCTTTGGAAAGCCCAGATCGCACTTGGCGGTGGCCCAAGCTAAATGGGAACCTGAATCCATGCGTTTTCTCCACTAGGACTGGGCCTTTGAAGACGAACGTAAATGATGCCAACGGAGACTCACGTCCGGGATCTACTGGAGGGGGGCCTTCAGGAAGCGCCCTGAGCCCAGGACCCTTGGGCGCAGGCGGCACCCGTTCTTCCCATGTGCCGATCCTGGGTGATGGAATTAATGGTCTGGTGGTAGGATCCGGTGCCTGAGTGGGGCAGGACCCTGGAAATGGAGAGGACCTAGACACAGTCCCTGCGGGCGAGGGGCTTTGGGAATGGGTGGCTGAAAGTGCCTGAGAGGAGGTTTTGCAAAAGGAGGGGCTGGAGAGGGGGCAGAGTGAGCCCGAGAAGATGCCAGAAGGTGGACGGAAGGGTTGGGCTGGGCCGTGGCCAGGGGCTGGGGGCTGGCAGAGCCCACGCTATCCCATCCCCCTTTCCAGACCGCATTGGTCTTTGCTTGGGCTTTGCCTTTGGGAGTCAGGATGGGGTGAGAGACGCCCTGGATCCCAGCGTCCCTCACCTCGCACCGGCTTCTGGGGCCTGGGCCAGCGTCTCTGTGGTGCTGGGAGGGCTGCCCGCCGCGTCTCCCAGGGCTTCTGATTAAGAACAGATCTGTGCGCATTTGCTTCTCTTTGCTTTGTTTCTAGAAGGCAGCCAGGAAGTGAACGTTGGTTAGGGGAAGGGGGTGTCTCCAACTCTCTAACACGGCTCCTCTCCTGGTCTGCCCAAGAGACCTGAAGGACAGAGCTCACACCGCAAACACGTGGTGTGTGTTCCGTCACCAGGCAGAATGGCAAACAGCTCCCAGCCCTGGGTCCCCGGCCCGGGGGGGCTCTTGGCACCTCTGGCAGAGGCATTATTTGCAACTACTCTGATGCAGGAGACAAAGCTCTACTCTCAGGCTGGAGCACGAGGGAGGTTACCTGAAGACAGAAGGGTGTCCCCCAGTGTCCCTCTTTTGTGGCCCTCTTTGTCATCTGGGTGACATGGCTCAGCTGCAGGTCAGCACCTGCTCACTGGCTCCTCAAACTCCTTCCCTGTTTACAGGTCTTGTTGGCATCCCAAGTCTCCACTTAAGGGGGTTCCTTGTACTATGCTAATGTAGCAAAGGGGACCTCCGGGGTGGGTTGATCTGCTTTTTTTTTTTTTTTTTTTTTCAGCATGCTCCAGCTGGGGACTGTGCCTAATGCTAGTTAGCACCACAGAACTGAATCTTTCAGGTCAAAGAACAGCGTCTCCTCTTCTTCCTAGCCATACCCTCCTATCCACGCAGACCTCTCACTTTTTTTTTTTATTCTGGGGATGGAACCTAGGAGCATTCTACCTCTGAGTTACACCTATTTTTTATTCTTTATTTTGAAACAGGGTCTCACTAAGTTGCAGAGGGCCTCACTAAGTATCTGGGGCTGGCTGTGAACCTGTGATCCTCCGGTCTCAGCCTCCCAAGGACTGGAATTACAAGCCTGTGCCACCACGCCCGGCTCTCCTCACTTTTAATCTGTTTATCAGCGTCCCGGGTGTGCCCCCCTCCTCCCACGCTGAGCATTTCACTTGCATTATTTCATGCCCTCTGGACAAGGACCAGTGTGCACGACCATGCTCTGCAATTTGCACTTATAGATGAGAGCCTGAGGCCCAGGGCTGCACGGTCACTGGGATTGGAAGCCAGGCTGTGGCGCTCCAGGGGGCACCCCATGCAGTCCCTGGCTGTGTCACGGCGGCTCCACAGGCCACTGCTCCAAGCCTCTGAGGGAACCAGGTTGCACGGAGCCTGAAACAGAGCTGACACTCACAGATGTCTGCAGAAAGAGTGCACTGATGCCTTGCGAGCGCAGATCCCGACAGCCCCAGCCCCACCCGCCCTGCCCTCCTGGTGCCAGCCCCTCTTCTGGATGCTGGTGCTAAAGCCCTTGCGCAGCTGTAAGACATCAGAGAGGGGCCGTCCTCGCTGGTCCGTTCATTTACTATAAACAGACCCATCCTTCTGAATGGCCAATAGGGATGCTTCGCTGTCGGAGGAGTCGGCAACAAGAAGGACGTTGGTTGAACACTCTGGAAACCAGCCAGCGGTTCAGCGAGTTCACCGTAAAGCAGTGTGTGGTTTTCCTCTGGGAAGGCAGACCTGGCTCTGGGCACAGGAGGGTCACGGAACTGAAAGTGGGGTGGCCCCGGTGCAGAGGAGGCGTCCTAAAGGCCCCCCCTCCAGCCACCCCAATTGCAACGGGGCCTCCTCTGTGGGGTGCTGGGTAATTGGTTCTGCATGGTGTTTGTTATGGTTTATGTTGAAAAATCAGAGAGAGAGAGAAGCCGGTGGGGTCGGCGCTTGTCAGAGACCACATGCCTGACTTCCCGCGGGCGTGCGGGCGTCTCCACTAACCTGGTCCCAATTAGGGGGTTGGGGAGCTCAGGCTCTGGGTTGTTTGTGAAGCTCTTTGACTAAGTTCTGCCTCCTTGGGACTTTATTTCTCTTTTGAAATGTAGATCCCCTCCCCCACCCCACCTTGGTACTGGGGATTGAACCCAGAGGCTTTCTACCTCTGAGCTACACCTCTAGCTCTATTTTATTTTTCATTTTCTTTTTCTTTATTTTTTGCAGTACTAGGGATTGAACTCAGAGGCATTCTACCTCTGAGCTATACCTTCAGCCCTATTTTTTATTCTTTATTTTGAAACTGGGTCTCACTAAGTTGTGGAGGGCCTAGCTAAGTTGCTGAGGTTGGCCACGTACCCTGTGACCCTCCTGGCTCAGCCTCCCAAGTACGGGAACTACAGATGTGTGCCACCAAACCAGGCTGCCCTTTTGATTTTTTATTTTGAAACAGGGTCTCACTAAGTTGCTGAGAGGCTTGCTAAGTTGCTATGGCTGGCCTCAAACCTGTGATTCTCCTGTCTCAGCTTCCCAAGTACTGGAATTATAGGTGTGTGCCACCATGCCTGACTAAACCAACCTTCCTTCCTTCCTTCCTCCTTCCTTCCTCTTTTCTCTCTTTCTCTCCCTCCCTCCGTCTCTTTCTTTCTTCCTCTTTTCTTTCTGCTAGGGATTGAACCCAGCAGCATTCTTCCTTTGAGCTACACTCAGTCTTTTTTTTTTTAGTACTGGGGATGGAACCTAGGAGCATTCTACCTCCGAGCTACACCCCCAGCCCTATATTCTTTATTTTGAAACAGGGTCTCACTAAGTTTCGGAGGGCCTCGCTAGGGTGAGGCTGGCCATGAACCCAGACCCTATGGTCTCAGCTTCCCAAGTACTGGGATACAAGCGTGCGCCACCATGCCTGGCTTCCCAGTCCTAATTTTTATTCTTTATTTTGAAACAGGTGCTTTCTAAGTTGCTGAGGGTCTCACTAAGTTGCCGAGGCTGGCCTTGAATCTGCAATCCTCCTGTCTCAGCATTCCCACTACTGGGATTACAGGCTAATGGGCCTGTAATCCCCACTAATGGGCCCAGCTTAAAATGCAGATTTTTAAAAGGTGCCATGGAGCCGGGTGTGGTGGCGCATACTTGTAATCCCAGGCCTTGGGAGGCTGAGACAGGAGGACCACAGGTTCCCAGCCAGCCTCAGCTACTCAGTGAGGCTCTCCACAACCTAGTGAGACCCTGTTTCAAAATAAAGAATAAAAAACAGGGCTGGGGGTGTAGCTCAGAGGTAGAACGGCCCTGGGTTCCATCCCCAGTACTGAAAAAAAAAAAAAAAATTCCACGCAGGTGGGGGAAGCACAGGATATTGCGCCCGGCAGGGGTGGAACACTGTCCCATCTCGTCCCAGCACCAGGCTTGTGCAGCCGACACTCATGCTTTCACACGTCGCCAGCTGCTGTGATTCAAGAAAGAGGTGGATGGAAACTTGGGAAGAGGCAGTGTTTGCTTCCAGAGCTCGGCACCTCTTTTGCATCCACAGAAATTCCCTTTGCTATATTTAGGCTGTGTGACTAGCAGGCCTCGTCCCCACCCCCGCCCCGGGCCCGAGAATGTTTCTCAGTGTGTTTTTGTCATTTCCTATTTTTCCTACCACCTGTAGAAATCATTAAGCCCTTACCTTCCCGGAGTCCACTTTCCCTGATGTTTGCTAATTAAAATAAACCTCTGGCCAAATTATGACCTTCGAACGGAATTTAGGCATCAGTGGAAGGTACTGGTGCCGGTTTTCCCCACCCCTGGTAGTTCGCTGCTGGTATTTCTGGGCCACCTGCCCTGTGCCAGGCCCTGGGCTGGTCGCCAGTCACATGGGCGCTCATCTTGGGCTCCGGAGCCCGGGGCGGTGGGACCATGACTCACCAGTGCACCCACTTGGGATCCAGGCGCAGCAGATGGGTCAACAGCCTCTCACTGAGTGAGTCCCACCTTCCAGCTACCAGGCGGCCCAGTCTTCCCCACCCTGCCAGTCAGCCTCTGAACCAACAGCAGAGAACACCAGCGATGACCAGATAGAGGTGGCGGGGACCACGCTGGGAGCACTGGCGGTGGCAGGCACGCTCCTAGACTCCTAGGCATTTTTAGTTGTTTTAACTTGTTTAATCTGCACAACAATCTTCCGGGTCTATTATTATCCCCACTTAACAGATGAGGAAGCTGAGGTTGTCACTTGAGAAGACATTTGAGAACCACGGGGACAAATTCTTCCAAGAAACAAACCTAAGCAGGGTGGCACACGCCTGTAATCCCAGTATTGGGAGGCTGAGACGGGAGGATTGCAGGTTCAAGGCCAGCCTCTGAAATTTAGCGAGACCCTGTTTCAAGATAAGAAAAAAGTTAAATAGGGTTGAGGGTATAGGTCAGAGGTAGAACATCCTTGGGTTCCATCCCCAGCACCACAAAAGGAAAAAAAAAAAAAAAAAAAAAGGCTAGGTGTGGTGGTGCACACCTGCAATCCCAGTACTTGGGAGACTGAGACAGGAGGTTCACAGGTTCGAGGTTCACAGGTTCGAGGTCAGCCTCAGCAACTAAGCGGGTGCCCCTAGGTTCAATCCCCAATTCCACATACACAGAAGAAAGAAACAGGTTTGACCACATCCCTCTCCTGAACCCCCTGGGCATCCTCCATGTATCGTCAGAGCAGATCTGTGTGGCTCCCAAAGCCCCCTCGGTCAGCGTCCTGCCCACTCCTCGTCTCGATCCTCCAGGATGCCACCTTACACTCCTGAAGCCCCTGTGCCCCTGGGCGGTCTGTCCCCCCACCTGTCCTTCCTTTCCCTCCTGCTTTGCCTGGCGAACACCTCCTCTTCCTCTCTCAGCGCTTACTGCAGCGTCAGCAGGTCAAGGTTCCTCTTAAGAGTGGCTCCTTCCCCTTCCTCTGGGTCCTGCCATCCCGCCACGTGCGTCTGTCATGGGACGCCTTGTCGCTTGCCTCTGTCGGCCTCCTGCAGTAGACAGTGGGCTCGGGGAGGGGGACAGGCACCAGGCTTCTTTTTTTTTGGTTTTTGTTTTTTGTTTGCGGTACTGGGGATTCAACCCAGGGGCATTCTACCTCCGAGCTACAATTTTTTATTCTTTATTTTGAAACAGGGTCTCTCTCAGTTGCAGAGGGCCTCACTAAGTAGCTGAGGCTGGCCGCGAACCCAGATCCTCCTGACTCAGCCTCCCAAGTACTGGGATTACAAGCGTGGGCCACCACGCCCAGCTCCAGGTACCAGGCTTCTGCGAGCATCTCTGTCCTCAAATCCTGCACAGTCTGGCCATGCTATCTGCTCAGTGCTTGGGAGGGGGGCCCTGACTCCCCCGCCCAGGTCAGCCTTCTCTTACACCTTTCACCTTTCACTGATGCCCGTGCTCCCCAAGTTAGGCTCCTTGCTGGTGATTCAAACCATCAACTTAGTATTTGGTGAAACCAAAATAATACCTTCCTTTGAGGAAGGGTTAAATGAGAAATGTGTGCATGTAGGCCTTTACCAGCTTGTACCTAACAAAGATGTATGATTACAATGCACCAATAAGAAAACAAAATTACCAATTCGCAATCTCAAAGACATGTATGGGGAGAGGGAAGAAGGGGGGGTTGAGATCCAGAAAGAAGTGTTCCAAGAGTTGTGTACATGTATCTTTCTATCCCTCTATTACCCAACGTGATGAGTAATTATGTCACACCAAATTAAAACAAAAACTAAGAACTAAGATTTCAAATGTAGTCCAGAGATCTTTCAACTATTTTGACTTGGCATAGCTGTCCATTAAGTTGGATTTCAAAAGTTTCTAACAAAGCCGGGCGTGGTGGCGCACGCTTGTAATCCCAGCATTCGGGAGGATGAAACCAGAAGATCCAGGTTCTAGGCCAGCCTCAGCTACTTAGTGAGGCCCTCTGCAACTTAGTGAGACCCTGTTTCAAAATAAAGAATAAAAAATGGGGCTGGGGGGTGTAGCTCGGAGGTAGAATGCCCCTGAGTTCAATCCCCAGTACCACACACACACAAAAAGTTTCTAAGTATATATATATATATATATATATATATATATTTTTTTTTTTTTTTTTTTTTTTTAAGTAGTATCATCCTAGATCCGATGGCTGTGAAATTCTGCACGACCTCGGTCATCTAGCCTGGTCTTTTCCCACGCTAGTTTGGTGCCCCTGACTTGCTGGGTCCCTGGCGTCATGAAAACACACAAAGGCACACATCTTATGGAAGTTGCCCCGCATTTCAGTAAGCCCAGAGGCCCCGGGGCACCCAGGGAATGCCCACTGGGGACGCTGGGTGAGCACAGTGCCTCAGTCTCCCAGTTCCTCAACGCCGCAGACACTTGGGGCTAACGGTGACAGAGTTCTGTTAGCCCAAGGTGAGGTGCTTAGGGGCAGAGAGAAGCCCAAGGATGGGCCTTGTACGCCCCCAAATGCCTCACCCCGAAGTCGCAGCCTCATTGTGCTGTGTGGTTACAAAAAGTACCTTGAAGCCGGGCATGGTGGCGCACGCTTGTAATCCCAGCATTTGGGAGGCTGAGACCGGAGGATCCGGGTTCGTGGCCAGCCTCAGCTACTTAGTGAGGCACTCTGCAACTTAGTGAGACCCTGTTTCAAAATAAAGAATAAAAAATAGGGCTGGAGGTATAGCTTGGAGGTAGGATTCCCCTGACTTCAATCCCCAGTACCGCAAAAAAAAGTATCTTGAGTGCTGCATCGTGGACTGGGTCTAACGCCCGAGTTCCCCCTGCCACTTTTCCGTACTGTAGCGGGGCACCATCTTGGGGCGTGGCCCCCAGGTGAAGCAGTGGACCGGGTGCACATGGAGAAGGAACAGCGACTGTAGCCACCAGGAATGGAGGCTTGAGCCAACATCCAGAGGGGACAGAGAGAAGGACCCAGGACTCAGGACCCACGGGGGCTGCGCAGGCGGAAGCTGTGGCCAGTGGGGCCGTTGGAGACCCGAGAGTAGGTGACGTCACAGACGGGACCCAAAGAGGGGACTGCTTCACGGGAGAGGAGCTGTCTCCATGTGAAGTGGCCTCCTCTTTCTACACCCTCCTTGTTCATGTCTCTCACAAGATGGCGGACAACTTGGGGCAGGAGCTGGGGTTTTATCCAGGTCCCCTGCTCTCACCCCAAGGGGCTGGTGCAGGAATGGAATAAAAATTAAGATATGAAGCTGGGTGTGGTGGTGCATACCTGTAATCCTAGTACTTGGGAGGCTGAGACAGAAGGATTGTAGGTTCGAGGCCAGCTTTAACAACTTATTGAGACCCTGAGCAATTTAGTGAGACCCTGTTTCAAAATTTAAAAAAAAAGGGGGGGGGCTGGGGTGTAGCTCAGGGGTAGAATGCTCCTGGGTACAATTTACACTATTTTTGTGTGTGTGTGTGTGATACTGGGGATTGAACTCAGGGGCATTCTACCTCCAAGCTATACCCCCAGCCCTATTTTTTATTCTTTATTTTGAAACAGGGTCTCACTAAGTTGTGGAGTGCCTCACTAAGTAGCTGAAGCTGGCCGCGAACCTGGATCCTCCGGTCTCAGCCTCCCAAATGCTGGGATTACAAATGTGTGCCACCACACCCGGCCAATTCACACTATTAAAAAAATAAAATAAAATACTCCTAGTACTTGGGAGGCTGAGACCAGAGGATCCGGGTTCACGGCCAGCCTCAGCTACTGAGTGAGGCCCTCCAGAACTTAGTGAGACCCTGTTTCAAAATAAAGAATAAAAACTACGACTGGGAGTATAGCTCGGAGGTAGAATGCCCCTGGGTTCCCATCCCCAGTACCAAAAAAAAAAAAAAATTTAAAATATGAAAATATTCACTTCTAGTTTTCCTTAAGCAAGAATGAGTTTCCATGTTTGTGAAGCCAGCCTACTTTCTGCGAGTAAAAGATGAGCGAGTGTGTCCTTTGATCGTAGGAGGCTCACGCCCTCCTTACAAAGGGCTCTGAGCTTAAATGAAACCTCCAGATGGGCTGTTCTACTCGGAAGTTTAAAAAACAAAACAAAAAACCCCAGCCCAGCCTGTGCTCGCTGTGGCTTTGTTTGGCCTTTAAACATCAGTTGGGTTGAAGGGAATGATACCTTCCAGATGCTTCCAGATCCTGCAGCCTGGAGTCCGGCTGGCCAGCTGGGCCCCACCGCAGGCCTCCCCGCAGGCCAGCCGCCCTCGCAGCCAGACGGCCTTCTGTGGGCCCAGCTTCCCTGGCGCGCTCTAGCTGCGGGGAGGGCCTCCTACTCGTGGTGAGGAGGGCCGGGCGTTTGGTCCCCACGGACCCTTCCGGCTCGAGCATTCCACAGTGCCAGTCTCCTGGCCTTGCCAGTGTCTCTGGCTGAGTCGGGACTTGAAGGACTTCTGGGGGTTAGCAGCCCTGATGCCTTCTATTTGAAAAGTGCTTCATCATTCTCACAGGCAATCATGAAGGACACTGTCTGCCTGGCTCCACCTCCGGGCCCTGGGGGTGCTGTACTCTGCTGGCTGCCTCCACAGGCCCGTTCCTGGAGATGGGAGCCCTTGTACGCTGGGACTCACCACCCCTTCCCCACTCCTGGGTGTTTGTCACACACTGACTCGAATTGACAGGGAGCTCTCCTCCCTTAGAACAAATATCTTCCTTACTGGCACATGCCGGTAGTTCCAGTACTTGGGAGTCTGAGACAGGAGGATTGCAGGTTCAAGGGCCTGTTTCAGTAACTTAGGGAAACCCTCAGCAACCGAGCGAGATCCTGTTTCAAAACAAACAAGCAAACAAACAAACGGACTGGGGGTGTAGCTCAGAGGTAAACCGCCCCCAGGTTCAATCCCCAGTACCACACACAAACAAATAACAATAATAAATAAATAAGTATGAGTTGGGCATGGCGGCACATGTGTATAATCCCAGTACTTGGGAAGAAGGATCGCAAGTTCGAGGACAGCTTCAGCAAGTAGTGAGGCTCTCATCAACCTAGCGAGACCCTGTTTCAAAATAAAAATAAAATAGGGCTGGGGGTGTAGTTCAGAGGTAGAATGCCCCTGGGTTCAATTGTCAGCAACACACATACACACACACACACACACACACACACACACATACACACACACTACAGATTGGAAAGGAAGAGATAAAACAGTCCTTACTTGCAAATTATATAATATCCACTGTAGAAAATCCCAAGGATTCAGCAAAACATGCCTAGAACTGAGTTCAGCAGGATCAGAGAACACAGGTAGACATAGAGAAGTCTATCTTATGTCCATATACCAGCAGTGAACATGTGGATATCAAAATTAAAAATATAATATCCTTTACAGTCACTCAAGAACATGAAATAAGCCAGGTGTGATGGCACACACCTGTAATTCTAATGCTTGGAAGGCTAAGACAGAAGCATCACAGTCAGCATTCAAAGTCAGCCTCAGCAAGTTAGTGAGGTCTTCTGCAAGGTAGTGAGACCATGTTTCAAAATAAAAAATAAAATGGGGCTAGGAGTGTAGCTTGGAGGTAGAATGCCTTGGGTTCAATCCTCGAAAGATGAAGAAGAAGGGGGGGAGGAGAAGGAAGAGGAAGAGGAAGAGGAAGAAGAAGAAGAGGAGGAGGAGGAGGAAGGGGAAGGGGAGGGAGAGGGGGAGGAGAGGAAGAAGAAATAATACATGTAAATCTGTCAAAAACATATATGGGACATGCTTACTGACAACTCTACAGAGCTGATGAAGGGAGCTTCACAGGAGGGGTAAGTAAATGGAGAGGCACACCTTGTTCGTGCACTGGATGACACAACACAGCCATAACGTCAAATCTCTCCAAAGTGTTTGACACCACCCCTGTCAAAATCCCAGCAAGAAGCCAGGGCATGGTGGCACATTCCTATAATAGGATTCGGGGTGTAGATATAATTTTTTTTTTTTTTTTTTTTTTTTTTTTTTGCGGTACTGGGGATTGAACTCTCAGGGACATTCTACCTTCGAGCTATACCCCCAGTCCTATTTTTTTTTTTTTTATTCTTTATTTTGAAACCGGGCCTCACTAAGTTGCGGAGGGCCTCACTAGGTAGCTGAGGCTGGCCGAGAACCCAGATCCTCTGGTCTCAGCCTCCCAAATGCTGGGATTACAAGCATGCGCCACCATGCCCAGACGATAAAATAAAATTTTAACACAGGTTCACAAGCTCAAATGTAAAATGTGAAATTGTAAAACCTTAAGAAAAAAATAGGAGGAAATCTTTGGGATCTAGGACTAGGCAACAAATTCTTGAAGTTAACACTAAAAATATTATTCAAGTCAGACATATACATGCATGCCTGTAATCCCAGTACTTGGGAGGCTGAAACAAGAGGATCATAGGTTTGGGGCCAGTCTTAGCAACTTAGACCCTCTGTCAAACAACCTTGGCAACTTAACAAGGCCCTCTGCGACTTAGTGAGACCTTGTTTCAGAATAAAAAATAAAATAGGGTTGAGAGTGTGGCTCAGAGGTAGAATGCCCCTCGGTCCAATCCCCAGTGCCAAAGAGAGAAAAAAAAAAAAAAAAAAAAAAAAAAAAAGAGGTGGTAGTGGTAGGAATGTAGCTTGAAGGTAGAAAGCCCCTGGCTTCAATCCCTAATACCAAAACAAGGAGGAGAGGAGGAAGAGAAGGAAGAAGAGGAGAAGGAGGAGGAGGAGGAGGTGGGGGAGAAGGAGGAAGAGGAGGAGGAGAAAATTTTTCATAAAAGAAAAAAAAGATAATGTAACTCATCACAATTTTTGTACCATGAAAGACCTTGCTAAGGAGAAGGAAAGACAAGCTACAAGCTGAGAAGAAAGATTTGCAATCCACAGAGGCACCAAGGCTGTCTGTCTAATATCTAGACTATATCAAGAACTGTCAAACTCACCAGTAACAAAACAGAAACCCCAAACAAAACAGCAACAATACAATTAGAAAATGAACAAAACAGGTGGAGAGACATTTCTCCAAAGAGACTACACAGAGGACAAATAAGCACATAAAAAGATTAGCTGTTAGGGAAATGCAAATTAAAACCATGATGGAAGCCAGGCGCGGTGGCGCAGGCCTGTAGTCCTAGTACTTGGAAGGCTGAGGCAGGAGGATTGTAGATTCGAATACAGCAAGTAGGAAGACTCTCATTAACCTGGTGAAACCTTGTTTTAAAATAAAAATTTAAAAATAGGGTTGGCACGGCGTGGTGGGCGTGGTGGTGCACACTTGTAATCCCAGTACTTAGGAGGCTGAGACAGGAGGATCACAGGTTCACCACCAGCCTCAGCTATTTAGTGAGGCCCTCCACAACTTAGTGAGACCTTGTTTCAAAATAAAGAATAAAAAATAGGGCTGGGGTGTAGCTCGGAGGTAGAATACCCCTGGGTTCAATCCCCAGTACCACAATAAATAAATAAATAAATAAATAACCCACAGTGGGGTGACTGCACACCACCAGACCAGCTAAAATAAAAAATAGTATCAACACCAAATGTTGGTGAGGATGAGGAGAAACCGAGTCACTCATACGTTGCTGGCAGGAATATAAAATGGTACAGCTATGCCAGGAAACAATGGGGCAGTTTCTTAAAAGAACTCAATAGTAAATTACCACACACACACACACACACACACACACACACACACACACACACGGGCAATAGTACTGGGCATCCCCGAGAAATGAAGGCTTCTGTCCACACAAAAACCTGGACATCAATACGTCATAGCGTGCCTCTGTTCTCAATGGCCCCACACCGGAAGCAGCCAGCTAATGCTCAGAGCACAGAGCCGTGCCCTGGTGTTCTGGGGACCACCTTTGCCAGGGTGAAGCGTTCCTTTCTGTCCCCAGTTTGTTTGCTGAGACTTTCTATCATGCATGGATGTGGAATTCTGTCAAATGCCTTCTCTGTATATATTGAAATAACTACATGATTCAGGTCAGGGTGGTGAATCACGCTGATTGGTTTTCAGATGTTCAACTTACCTTGTATTGCTGTGATAAATCTCACTGGGTCGTGGTGCGGTCTCCTCTTTGTATTCTTCTGGCTTTGATTTGAGAAGATCTCATTAAGGATTTCTGTGTCGGCCTTCATGAAGGGTACTGAATTGCAATTTCCTTTTCTTGTCCGGTCTTCATTTGGTTTTGGTTAAGAGCGCAATGTTGGCCTTAAAAATGGATTGGGAAGTGTTCCCTCCTCCTCTATTTTCTGAAAGGGTTTGTGTAAAACTGGTGCTGTTTTTGTCTTTAAATTGTTTGGCATAATTTGCTTATTAACCTCTGAATCTTCCTCTCAGCCTGCATCCCTCTCCCAACACAATGGGTACTTAGTAGGTGTGGAGTGGATGAGCTTGTGCTCTGGACCAAGCCTTGCGGATGTGAGTGGCTTCTAGGCTGCACACGTAACATAAGTAGGTGTAATGACCGAGTCTACAATATGGACTCAGTGGTGGGGCCTGTGGCTAAGAGCAAAGCATTCAAATTCAAACTTTTAAAAACTCATTCATGAGCCGGGAGTGGTGGTAACAAACCTGTCATCCCAGTACTTGGGAGGCTGAGACAGGAGGATCCAAGGTTTGAGGCCAGCCTCGGCAACTTAGCAAGGCTCTCAGCAACTTTCTGAGACCCTGTTTCCAAATAAAAAGGAAAATAGGCTGGGGGTACAGCTTGAGGTAGAATGGCCCTGGGTTCCATCCCCAGCACCACAAAAACAAAAAACAAAAACTTATTTATAGACCCTGCCTGTAGTCCTTTGGTGTAAGCCCCTAGTAACAATTCTGATTCCATATTTGGTCAAGAAGACAGGGAAAAGAGGATAGAGGTGTGTGTGTGTGTGTGTGTGTGTGTGTGTGTGTGTGTGTGTGTAATTCTATCTCAGGGCTATACCCCAGTCCTGTTTCATGTTTTATTTTGAAACAAGATCTTACTAAGTCGCTGAGGGCCTCACTAAGTTGCTGAGGCTGGCCTCGGACCTGTGATCCTCCTGTCTCAGCCTCCCAAGTACTGGGATTACAGGCTTGGGCTACCACACCTGACACAGCATACGAACCTAAAACAGAGGAAAACATGAATAAACCCTTTGGGCTTCACTCGCTCCATCTGCTCTTAGTTGACTTTATTTATGTGTGGTACTGGGGATGGAACTCAGGGGCATTCTACCTCTGAGTTACACCTTTAGCTCTGTTTTATTCCTGTATTTTGAAGCAGGGTTTCACTAAGTTGCAGAGGACCTCACTAAGTTGCGAAGGCTGGTCATGAACCTGTGATTCTCCTGTCTCAGGCTCCCGAGTACTGAGATTACAGGCTTGGCTTGGGCCACCACACCTGGCTTTTTAGTTGACTTTAAAACTCACTAATTTTAGGGCTGGGGGTATAACTCAGTGGTAGTGTTTGTTTAGCATGCACAAGGCCCTGGGTTTGACCCCCAGCCATAAAAATAAACAAACAAACAAACAAACAAACAAATAAATAAATAAATGAAAAAAGAAGCCAGGTGTGGTGGCACACGCTTGTAATCCCAGCATTTGGGAGGCTGAGACCAGAGGATCCGGGTTCAAGGCCATCCTCAGCTGCTTAGGGAGGCCCTCCACAACTTAGTGAGACCTGGTTTCAAAATAAAGAATAAAAAATAGGGCTGGGAATATAGCTCAGAGGTAGACCGCCCCTGAGTTCAATCCCTAGTACCGCAAAAAAAAAAAAAAAAAAAAAGGAAAAAAAAAGAAATCACCAATTCGAGAGGTGTAAATAACACCTCCGATGTGCGGGTCATAGTGGTAACTGGCAATGGAGTTTGATTACGCATGCGCAGACCACCAATGACTTCCTAACCTCCAATCGCCTCTGCCCACACTGCAGCCCATAAACACCCCTAAACCACATCCGCAGGGCAGTGGGGTTGAGACGGGCCCTTTCATCTTGGCGTGTGGCCTCGTGCGGATAAACCCTTCCTCTTTTGCAAAGCTCATCCGTTCAGTGATTGGTACACTGTACGGCGGGTGGAACTGAGCTGGCTGTGTGGAGCAAACCCTACCATGTTTTTGGAATTAAAAATCTGCACAGAGCCGGGCGTGGTGGTGCATGCTTGTAATCCCAAAATTTGGGAGTCTGAGACCTGAGGATCCGGGTCCGCGGCCAGCCTCAGCTACTTAGTGAGGCACTCCGAAACTTAGTGAGACCTGGTTTCAAAATAAAGAATAAAAAAATAGGGCTGGGGGTGTAGCTCGGAGGTAGAATGCCCCTGAGTTCAATCCCCAGTACCGCAAAAACAAACAAACAAAAATCTGCAGGGGTGGCGCTCTCTATGGGTCTCCTTGCTTTGACTCCCCCTCCTTCCCTGACTCATTTCTCTTTGCTCCTCACTCCTCCCGGCCTGGGGTTTATTCACATATTTAAAAAGTAAGTGGGAGCCGGGCGTGGTGGCCCACGCTTGTAATCCCAGCATTCGGGAGGCTGAGACCGAAGGATCCGGGTTCGCGGCCAGCCTCAGCTACCTAGTGAGGCACTCCGCAATTTAGTGAGATTCGGTTTCAAAATAAAGAATAAAAAAAATAGGGCTGGGGGTATAGCTCGAAGGTAGAATGCCCCTGAGTTCAACCCCCAGTACCGCAAAAAAAATAAAAATAAAAAAATAAAAAGTAAGTGGGGAAGCTGGCCAGGTGTGGTGGCGCATGCTTGTAATCCCAGGACTTGGAAGGCTGAGACAGGAGGATTGCAGATTTGAGGCCAGCCTCAACAATTTAGCAAGGCCCTCTGCAACTTAGCGAGACTCTGTTTCGAAATAAAAAATAAAATAAAATACAATGGGGCTAGGGGGTGTATGTAGCTCAGAGGTAGAAGCTCCTGGATTTAATCCCAAGTTAAAAAAAAATAAATAAACAAAGGCATAGAAGGTGTTATGGTTTCACGCAGCATCAACCAGAAATGTGAAGGGCACTTATCTAGGGAGTGGGCAGGTTGAAAATGCCAGGGCTGCGGCTGTGTGCCCCCCCCCCCCCGCCCTTGTTGAAGCCCCATCGGGGTCCTTGCTGGCAACCCATAGGGTTTTCTGCAGCATGTCTTGGCTAAGAGATCAGAAGTGTGATGAGCTGGAATTTTCTCTCCGGCTTCTTTCTTTCTTTCTTTCTTTCTTTTTTTTCTGTACTGGGGATGGAACTCAGGGGGATTCTACACCCCCAGCCCTATTTTTTATTCTTCATTTTGAAACAGGGTCTCACTAAGTTGCGGAGGGCCTCACTAAGTAGCTGAGGCTGGCCTCGAACCCGGATCCTCCAGCCTCAGCTTCCCAAGTACTGGAATTACAAGCGCGTGCCACTACGCCCGGCTCTCTGGCTTCTTTCAATATCCTCATTCATATCCCTCGGTGTGTGGAGGGTAAGATGAAATTAGGGTCACCAAGACAGAAATGAAGGGCTTGTAGTCATTCATCCGAGTCAGCCGAGACCATTCTCCTCTCTTCAACCTCTGAGTCTCATTCGTGCAAAGAGTCAGTCTGCAAACCCTGTTCTTTGGTCAGTCCTGGGCTAGGCCGTTTGTTGGAGGCTGAGGCCGGAGCCAGACAGAGCCCAGCCCTGCCTCCTGCCTGGGTTCTGCCAACAGAATGCCCATAAACCATCAGGAACAAGGAAACGAAATGATCTCACTCTCTGTTCTAAAGGCAAGGAAATAGTTTCTACACTTTGGAAATCTTTCCATTTAAAATTTGTCAAAATGAAAAAGCGCAGGCTTGTGGCCGGAGGGGATAAACTCCAATCCTGGGGCGAACTTGCTAGCGGGGCGCTGGTTCTTTCCAAACGTGACGTCAGAGTCCTGGCTGGGTGGTGCGGGCCGAGGAGGCCCCTGTTGCTGAGGCCCCAGAGGGAGACGGCAGCGAAGCCCCGCTCCCAAGTCTCGCTGGTGACTTCAGTGTTGAAAAAAGGTGGTTTCTGGAGAAACTCTAAAGTATTGGGAATTCTGCCTCACTGTGAACCGATGCTTACTTGTTTCTCTAAAGCAGACCTCAAAGCTTTATGGTCTGTTTCATTTTCCATTACGCTTCGAGAAGTAGACTTTGAATTCTCCCTGGCATCAGAATGAAGTCATAAGACCTCAGAATTGTCAACAGATGGTCTCTTTCTCGAATGTGAGCGTGGGGGGAGGGTGTATGGGAGTGATTTTCGTGTGCAGAGAGAGATTAGGCACGAGTCAAACCTGCTATAAAAAGTCCCAGCGTGCTCTGGGGAACATCTCGCTTTGATTTCAGGATGCGGTCTTGGCTGGATGAGGATGGTCTTTAATATATATATTTTGCTGCTTCTTCTTCTTTCTTTCTTTCTCCTTCTTCTCCTTAGTGTGGGCTTGGTTTTTGTTTGTTTGGCCTGAATCACCATTCTGATTCTGACTTGTGAAAATTTAAACCTGGAAAACTGGCATTAGAGATTAGGCATAGAATTAGGAGATTACATTTACCTCCATTTTTTTTTTTTCATGTACTTTGGGCAATCTTGATTCCAAAGTTCTCTTATGCCAATTACGAACGTGTGCTGGGATGTAGTGCAGGTTTTAGAAGTGCTTGTGACACGTACTTCTAAAACCTAATCCATGGGGCGGGGGAGAATCACGGAATATTGGCTCAAAATCGATTTACCCAATGGTTGGCCTTTGAATATTTCTTATTAACAATCTTCCTTAGCCAGGCATGGTGGCATATATCTGTAATCCTAGTACTTAGGAGGTTGAGACAGGAGGATGGCAGGTTTGAGGCCAGCCTCAGCAACTTAGTGAGACCCTGTTTCAAAATAAAAAATAAAAAGGGCTGGGGGTGTAACTCAGAGGTAGAATGCCTTGGGTTCAATTCTCAGTACAGAAAAAAAAAAAAATCTTCCTCCCTCAAGCTCAGGCACTGGACTCATTGGTTCTTTAATTTTCAGCCCCTAGTTCAATGCCCAGCAGTGTGAGCTGGCAATAGTTATCAGCTAAAGGAGTGATTTGAACGTGATTGCCCCTAAGAGGTGTGTTATAAGGACAGGTCCCAGAAGGAAGAGCCGCCTCAGGAAAGAGGGTGCGGCCCCATCTTTTATTTCCAAAGTGATCTGCAGACACTCTGAGGAGAGACAGTGCCTAGAAACTCAAGCAGCTGCTTGGCCTGAAGGGAGAGGGAAGAAAGGAGGGGGAAGAAAGGAGCTTTGGAGCTGCCGGTGCTTACCCCTCTGCTCCCGGGAACAGCTGGGCCTGCACTCCAATGGGGAGGGCCGGGGAGAGAGGGCTGGGCCAGGTGGCAGCCTCTCTGTGACATCCTTCTCTCCTCTGGCACATCTTCTCTTTCCTGTTTTGACTCTGGTCAGATAATCCCTCTCTGGGATGCTGCGCTGACCCCCAGCCAGGATCACCTGTCTCCTCTCCTCCGGGTCCCCTTGTCCTCAGTGAGTGTATCTGCCATAGACCCTGCATATGATCTGCAATCCTGTTTTCTTCCCAGCCTCTGAGCTTTTGTTTTCTTTTTTTGTACTAGGTAGTGAACCCAGGGGCATTCTACCTCTGAGCTACACCCCCCAGCGCTTTTTATTTCTCTTTTGAAACAAACTCTTGCTAAATTTCCGAGGCTGGCCTTGAAGCTGCGATTCTCCTGTGTCAGCCTCCCAAATACTGGGAATATAGGTGTGCAGCACCAGGTGAGTTCTTTCAGGAGGGACCCAGGCCCAGCATCGCTGTGTTTCTGTGATCAGCAAAGGAGGCTGTGTGCTCTGTCCCTCCTTCTGCCACTCCAATTTGTCAGTTTCTTTAGAAGACAATGCATCTTTCCTGCACCTGCCCACCTCCTGCTAGTGTGTGTGTGTGTGTGTGTGTGTGTGTGTGTGTGTGTGTGTGTGTGGAAGGGGGAGGGTACTGAGGATTGAACTCAGAAGCTTTCTACCTCCAACCTACACCGTCAGCCATACATACATACATACATACATACATACATATATATGTTTTTAAATAAATACATATATATATATTTTAATAGGATCTTCCTATGTTACTGAGAGTATCTCTATTGCTAAGGCTGTTCCCTCCCAAATATGAGATTATAGGCATACGCCCCCACATCCAGCTCTCCTGCTACGTGTGTGTGTGTGTGTGTGTCACTAGGGATTGAACCCAGGAACATTCTACCTCTGAACTACACCCCCAGCCCTATTTTATTTTGAAACAGGGTCTCACTAACTTGTAGAGGGCCTCATGAGAGCTGAGGCTGACCACGAACCTGCGATCCTCCTGTCTCAGCCTCCCAAGTGCTGGGATTACAGGCGTGCCTCACTGCTCCTGGCTTTCCTCAGCTACTTTTAAGACTTTTCTTTGTGCTTCTTTTTGAGCGGTTTGACTCTGATGTGTCTAGAATGTGTTTGGGTTTGTGTTTTCCCCATCTGGGGTAAGTTGACCTTCTTGAATCCATCGACATCTGTTATTGTCTTTGGGAATTTCTTGGTCATAACCTGAGTATTGCTACTATCCCTTTCTTTTTCTGAGCCTACAATTGCATGTTAGAACTTTTTTATTTTATTTTATCTTGTGGTACTGAGGATTGAACCCAGGGTTACTTTATCTCTGAGCTGTACCCCCAGCCCTATTTTATTTTTTATTTTGAAACAGTTACTGGGGCTGTCCTTTAACCAGTGATCCTCCTGTCTCAGCCTCCCAAGTACTGGAATTATAGGCGTGCACCACCACACCCAGCTAGAATTTTGGGCTGAGTCCCAGAGGTCTCCGTGTCCTCTGTTTTATCCATTCTTCTTTCTATGCTTCAACTTGAGAATTTTTTGTTTACTTCGGAGAGTTCACCTTTCTTGTGTTCTACTGTATCTAACTTGTTGTTAAACCCTGTCACTAAGATCTTAATTTTTTAGTTCTAGAATATTAATTTGGCCCTTTGTCTTCAAATATTCTGATTTTCTACTGAAAATCTACTTTATTATTTTGTTTACATTTTCTTCTGCTTGCTTGCTTTTTTTTTTTTCTTTTTTCTTTTTGTGGTACTAGGGATTGGACACAGGGCATTCTACCTCCAAGCTATACCCCTAGTCCTATTTAATTTCTATTTTGAAATGGGATCTCACTAAGTTGCAGAGGGCCTCGCTAAATCGCTGAGGCTGGTCTCAGACCTGCAATCCTCCTGTGCCTGCCTCCTAAATACTGGGATTACAAGTGTGCGCCATGATGCCCAGCTCCTCTGCTTTCTGTACCTCCATCAATTATGGCTCCTCATTTTTTTTTTTTTTTTTTTTTTTATACTGGGGATTGAAATCAGGGGCATTCTATCTCAGAGTCACAGCTCCAGTCCTATTTTGACTTTTATTTTGAAACAGGGTCTTGCTAAGTTGCTGAGACTGGTCTCGAACCTATGATCATCCTGTCTCAGCCTCCCAAGTCCTGGGATTATAGGTGTGTGCCGCCATGCCCGGCTCAATTCTTCCTCTTTTGCTCACCTTTTCTCTTCATTGCCTGCCATGTGCTCTTAACTCTTCCCTGTCTGGTGATTTTAATGGAGTGTCGGACACTCCAATAGGTTCTGGGTGTTTCAGCCTCTCCAGAGATGGCTCCTCCTCACCTCTTAGAAATATTCCTACTTAGGTGAGCAAAGCTAACACAAGCCCATCCCTACCGGATGCATAACGTGTGGGGCTGTTCACTCGAGCAGGAGGGAGCTTGGTCCTGTCCAGCCTGCTCTGGGGTATCCCTGTTCTCGGATCCTATCTGGTAGGTTTTTCATTGAGAAGCCAGTGGGAATTGTCTCCTGAGCCCGAAAGACTACAAGGCGGCCAGTTCTGCCCTCCTAGTTGAGCTCTCCCCCTCTGCCCAGGTCGGGCTCCAGAATCGCAGCTCCAGGGAACCAGGCTTCCATCCGATCCCCTCCCGTCTCCTCCGCACCCACACGCTCTCATAATGAGGTGGGAAACCCAGTCAGAGCCTTAGAAATATTGTTAGGAGTCTAGACCCAAGATGGGTGGAAGTAAAAGTTCCCCAGCCCCTCCCCCTAGCTGCCACAAGCAAGCGAGCAGACAATTCTAACAGATGAGGGAGCTGTTTCTTTGGCACCCAGAGTCAAGATCCAGGAGCTCTCCCTAATGTAAACAAGAGAGAGCCAGTTCAAAGACTAGAGAGAGCTGGGGGAAGGTATGTAACTTAAGCATCTTGTTTAGGTGAGGCATAATAAATCTAAAGGTTACCCTTCCCCTCTCCAAAGTGAGAGACCGACCGTGGGTAGAAGAATCACGTGAGCCCTTCGTTCAAGGCTCAGATCTGTGAGTTTGTCAACTGAGCCATTTACCCATAAATAAAGAAACCTGTTGCTGATTTCGGCCTCGGGAAATCCTGTCTCGGGAACCAGGGGAAACTGAGGAGGGGGAAGCTGAGTCTCCTGCAACAGTGAGACGACTCGAGCATCTGCAGCTTCTCTTTCCCCCAGAAGAGGCTCTGCCAGGGGAAGCTGAGTCCTCAGCCCTTGGAAAAAGTAATGGAGGGAGACGGTCAGCTCCTGTTTCCCGCTGTCGGAATTTAATCTTACCTGAGCGCCTTGGTTCTGTGACTCTTCCACGCCGCTCAGAGACTGACTTCAGCGATTTCTCCAGCCCTTTCTGATTGTCACAGTGGGCCTGTGGTGATCTCCTACCTACTCTAATTAAAAACAAACAAACAGAAAAAGAATGCCTCCTTCATAGCTTACCCGTATACTTGCTTTTAAAATATGACCTCGGCCAGGCGTGGTGGTGCACGCTTGTCATCCCAGGACTTGGGAGGCTGAGACCGGAGGATCCAGGTTCTCAGCCAGCCTCAGCTCCTTAGTGAGGCCCTCTGCAACTTAGTGAGACCCTGTTTGAAAATAAAGAATAAAAAATAGGGCTGGGGGTGTAGCTTGGAGGTAAAATGCCCCTGGGTTCAAGGTTCAATCCCCAGTACGGCAGAAAGAAAGAAAAAAAGAAAAAAAGAAAGAAAGAAAGAAAGAAAGGAAGAAGGAAAGAAAGAGAAGGAAGGAAGGAAGGAAGGAAGAAAGAAAGAAAGAAAGAAAGAAAGACCATACCAGGAGGCTAAGGCAGGAAGATCACAGGTTTGCAACCAGTGTCAGCAACTTAGTGAGACCATGTTTCAAAATAAAAGAATAAGGTAGAATTGGAGGTGTAGGAGGTAGAATGCCCCGGGTTCTATCCCCAGTACCACAAAATACAATATATATATATGTGTGTATATATGTATTATATATAGTACATATATATACATATGTATTATATATAATACACATATACATACATATTATATAAAAAATCGTGCTTCAGGGAAAACACCAAGTGCAGCCACGCCCTCCCACGAGGCTGCGGGCGGTTCCTCCTAGGGAGGAGGGTGAGCCAGCGGGAAGCATGAACAAATTAAGCCTGGTGGGTCAGGGTGAAGGGATTGTGGGTGTTTTTTCTCTTTATTTCCTTTAATAGGATTAAATTGCGGTTTGTAGAATTTTATTTTGGAAATCCAGGCTTGGCTCTATGTCTGCACTTGAGGTCGGCTCATAAGATTGTGTCCCGGGTCCTATGAACGGGCCACGGCCTGCCCCGCTACCTACCGGGGGGAGTCATGGCAGGTGAGGCCCTGCTGTGCTGAAGAACCCTCACATCTCATTGGTCCTGCCTTCGGTCTCATCCAGAATCTGTGTGTGTGTGTGTGTGTGTGTGTGTGTGTGTGTTTCTAGGGATTGAACCCAGGAACATTCTACCCCTGAGCTACACTCCCAGCTCTTTTAATTTTTTATTTGGAAACAGGGTCTCACTAAGTTGCTGAGAGCCTTGCTAAGTTGCTGAGGCTGGCCTCGACCCTGAGATCCTCCAGTCTCAGCCTCCTGAGTCCTGGGATTACAGGCGTGTGCCACCGCACCCGGCCTCAGCAGGAGGTGAGGTGGAGGCTTGGAAGAATTGGCCACGTTGATCCACTGGGGCCTCCTGTCCCTTCTCCAGTGCTTTAGCGGATCCAGCTACACGCTGGAGCCAGAGAGAGGAAGGGACCGGGCTCTGCCTCCTTCTGGCCCAGTGGGCCCTGGGAAGCCACGGCCTTGCCGAGCCCCGGCTTCTCCCCTGCCAAGTGAGCAAGATGCGGCCATCTCGCAGGGCCACGCCGCTTGTGGCTTCCCAGGCTCAGCAGAGTCTTCGTTTGACCCCGGGTCTAGCCGAGCGCCTTCTGGGCTCTTTGATGTGAGCACAAGGCAGCTCAGAGGTCCAGGGCCACCAGTGGAGGGACACATGCCCAGACAGGGATCTCACAGTCACCCTCCTGCACACGGGAGGTCAAGTGTGACTGCAGACAGGGCAAAGGGGCTCTTTTTTTTTTTTTTTTGCGGTACTAGGGATTGAACTCAGGGGCATTCTACCTCCAAGCTACACCCCCAGCCCTATTTTTTATTCTTTATTTGGAAACAGGGTCTCACTAAGTTGTGGAGAGCCTCACTAAGTTGCTGAGGCTGGCTGTGAACCTGGATCCTTTGGTCTCAGCCTTCCAAGTACTGGGATTACAAGCGTGCATCACCACGCCTGGCTCAAAGGTACTTTTTTTTTTTTTGTACTGGGGATTGAACTCAGGGGCATTCTACCTTCGAGCTACACCCCTAGCCCTTTTTGCTTTTTATTTTGAAATATGGTTTTGCTAAGTTGCTGAAGCTGGCCTCAAACCTGCGATCCCTCCTGTCTCAGTCTCCCAAGCACTGGGGTTACAGTACGTGGTGGGTGCCATGCTTCCTGGGTAAGCTCTGAGCTGGGGATCCCAACAGGAACAAAGGGCAGGCCTGTCCTGTGGTGAAAGAGATGGCAAACTTGCAGTGTCCACATGGGCTGCTGTGTGCCAAGACCCCAGGGAGAAGGTCCCACGGGGACCCTGGAGGGGCCCCGGGGAGACGCATGCACCCGCCTGCCCCACAGACTACCTGACCTGCATGCCACGTGTGTACACTGGAGCACACCACACCCACCAAACCCGGAGATCCCAGTGGGGGTCAGAGGCTTTTGGTGGCCTGAAACTTAAGAACATGTAAAATGTGGTGGTAAATGAAGTCAGCCTTGTAAATCATGAAATCTGAGACGCAGGCTGACTTTCTCCTGTTTCAGGGTAAATGCTACACATTTTACATGGAGAAGGAAACTAAAACCGAAGGTGCAGCAGGACCCTGTTGCCTGGCGAATCCCCATACCGGTGCACCCCTCCCATCTCCAAGCTTCTGGTTTTCTTTTGTGTTTTTGTTGGTGGTGGTAGTGTTGGTGTTGGTGGTGGTGTTTTACGGTACTGGGGATTGAACCCAGGGGTATTCTACCTTCAAGCTACATCCCCAGTCCTGTTTTTGATTCTTTATTTTGAAACAGGGTCTCACTAAGTCTCAGAAGGAGGGCCTCACTGAGTAGCTGAGGCTGGCCGCCAACCTGGATCCTCTGGTCTCAGCCTCCCAAGTCCTGGGATTACAAGCATGCACCACCAAGTCAGGCTAAGGGAGCACTTTTAACCCTCACCGATATCATAGATTTTCCTAGAACACGAGTCAATACAAAAGATTGCTGGGTTCCCTGGGAAAAACAATCATGGAGACTCCCAGCACCAACCATTCCAGCTTGGCAAATGTGTCCTGGTTGTGCGGGCCCGGGGGGCTCCCCCATACCTGCAGCTGGAGCCCAGGAGGGAACTCTGGGTCTCTAATTGGAACCATTTGTCCTTCCAGCAAGCAGCAGGTGGCTGGGCCCGCTCAGGAGGGGTGCTCATTAGAGCAGCGTGCGTCCCTTGACCTGTTCGTCTGACTTCTGGGAATCCGTCCTAAAGAAATAACCCCAAATATGGAAAGGCTTACGAACAAATAAACGGTCTTCGCAGTATTTCTCTTAACGGTAAAGAAACTGGAATCAACCTGGATATCCAATAGGGGAAGGAGCTGGTGTTTCTCCACAGTTTTCTTGCCCACTGAGAGGGAATGGCCAGGAAGGCTTTGTAGCAACACAGACTATGTTTATGAGAGGATGTCAGTTAAAGGCAAAACCATGTACTCTGACACGAGTTATGTAAACTATGCATTTAAAAACACTAGAAAGGAATACACTATGATAGTAATTGTGTCAAGAGGAAGGGACCGTGAGTAATCTTTGTTTCCATTTTCTGCAATGTGGTTATACTTACAAGTATATTGTAAATTAAAAAAAAAAAAAAAAAAGTAGCCAGGCGTGGTGGTGCACGTTTGTAATCGCAGCATTTGGGAGGCTGAGACCAGAGGATCCGGGTTCTCAGCCAGCCTCAGCTACCTAATGAGGCACTCTGCAACTTAGTGAGACCTGGTTTCAAAATAAAGAATAAAAAATAGGGCTGGGGGTGTAGCTCGGAGGTAGAATGCCCCTGGGTTCAATCTTCAGTGCTGCAAGAAAAAAAAAAAAAAAGTAAAAGAAAGAAGCAATGGCTGATTTTCCTGGGGGCAGAGATAGAGCTTCTGACTTGGTAACAATACATTCTGCAGAACCATGGTATGGCCTATTTTAGATTTCTTTTTCTGTAATGAAAAAGTAGTATATGTATAGGGTAAAAAATATTCAGTGCAGAAAGATACACAAACACCACTATCCTAAGGAGGCTGCCAATGTTTATCCATGTTTATTTACATTTAACAAAGCCTAATATTTATACAATTTAAAGTCCTGCTTTCATTTTATTTGTAATTATTTATTTATAACTTAGTGGGACTCTCAGCAACCTAGGGAGACCCTGTTTCCAAATAAAAAATAAAATAGGGCTAGGGGGAGGTGTAGCTTGGAGATAGAATGCCCCTGGATTCAATCCCTAGCAACACACACACACACACACACACACACACACACACACAAAGCTGAGCATGGGTGGCAGATGACTGTAATCCCAGTACTTGGGAGGCTGAGACAGGAGGATCACACATTCAAGGCCAACCTCAGCAATTTAGGGAGACCCTCAGCAACTCAGTAAGACCCTGTTAACAATAAAAAAAAAGGGGAGGGGGGGCTGGGGCTGAAGCTTGGAGGTAGAATGCTTCAGTGTTCAATCCCCAGTATCCAAAAAAAAAAAAAAAAAAAAAAAAAAAAAATGTACCTTGGTTGTGACATTTAGTATTTACAAATGTAAAGGGCTACTAAGTATTCCATAATGGAGGTACACTGCATCTGCCTATTCCTCTGTAGGACATATTAGTTGTCTTGTTTCTATTTATGATTATGTTTCTATTATAAATCTCAAGGTAATAAATAAGGTTGTACATGATGTACCTTTAGTTGTAAATAGTGAATATGTAAACTCGTATAGTTTTCCTTTATATCAGCAGTAATAAATTAGAAAATGTGATAAAAATACTCCACTTGGACAAGTTAGAAAACATGATAAGCCGGGCGTGGTGGCGCACGCTTGTAATCCCAGCATTCGGGAGGCTGAGACCGGAGGATCCGGGTTTGCGGCCAGCCTCAGCTACCTAGTGAGGCACTCCGCAACTTAGTGAGACTCGGTTTCAAAATAAAGAATAAAAAATGGGGCTGGGGGTATAGCTCGGAGGTAGAATGCCCCTGAGTTCAATCCCCAGTA
>PVLC010004328.1:0-85960 GCA_004027655.1 Graphiurus murinus
GTATGTTTTTGGCTCCTTTGTCAAAAATCAGTTGACTGTAAACACGTGGGTCTGTTTCTGGATCTTCTATTCTGCTCCATTGGTCTATGTGTCTGTTTTTGTGCCAATACCATGCTGTTTTTATTACTGTGGCTTTGTAGTAAAGATTGAAGTCAGGTATTGTGATACCTCCTGCATGGTTCTTGTTACTAAGAACTATCAAGTAGGTAAAATTTTTGAATCAACACAGGTTAAATTATGCCTAGTTAACATTCCCCAATTTTAGTGCTGCTGCTGCTGCTGCTGCTGCTGCTGCTGCTGCTGATGATGATGATGATTATTTGGTGGCACTGGGGATTGAACTCAGAGGCATTTTACCTCTGAGCTAGCTATACCCCAAGCCCTATTTTATTTTTTATTTGGAAACAAGGTCTCACCATGTTGATGAGAACCTCACTAAGTAGCTACGGCTGCCTTGAAACTGTAATCCTCCTGTTTCAGCCTCCCAAGTACTGGGATTACAGGTATACACCACCATGCTCAGCTAATTTTGGTGATTTATAGCAACAGAACTATATTTCTCACTTGCTCTGTGTATTCACTGTAGGGTGACTGGGAATCTGCTTTACCTTGTCCCCACTATGGTATCAGGCTAAGAAGCTATTATTATTGGTCATTATGAAGGAAGGGGGAGAAAAGCTTTGGAGAGTCTAGAATAGACTCTGAATTGAAAGATTTTATTACCATGTGCTTAGAAGGCAGGAAGCTGGAATTATGTGGCAACTAGCACTGACTACCAAAATAATATATTTATTCTTTGGCCTTTCTCCAAACTCTTTATGAAGGATGGCATGGATTTGTTGGATAGCAAGTTTCTGAACAAGTGCTAGGTAGCTTCTGTAGAGCACTAAGCTTTCTTGTGATCAGTCATACTCTGGTTTGTGGCAAAGAATTACTTTTCATCTACCATCATGAGTCTGAAGCAATTGATTTTAGAGTCAAAGATTTTGAAAGTGCAAGTGTTCATCCTCCTAGTGCATGCATGTTCAGATGTGCTGAATTTCATGTCATTTCACTCTAACTCTTAAGTCTGGATGGGAGGGGGGCATTGATACTTTATATCCCAATTCAAATTTAAATAACTATTGGTAAAATTGAATCATCCAAATGTTGAGTAGAAAGCATTGAGATACTGCTATGTCTCATATTTTATAAGCTAAAATATATAGAGATACAGATATTTTATTTATATAGATACATACATTTATATATCCCGAGAAGAAAAACATTTATTTATTTATTTATATATGCAAGCTACACTTCCAGCCTTTCTTATTTTTTATCTTGAAGCCGGGTCTCACTAGGTTACTGAGAGTCTTGCTACATTGCTAAGGCTGGTTTTGAACCCGTGATCTTACTGTCTCAACCTCCCAAATACTGGGATTACATGTGTGTACCACCACACCGAGCTGAAGAAAAACATTTATAAAGGTAAATTTTATTTATAGTTCTCTATGCCATTAAAATGCAAAGGTGTGGATTTGAGTTTATGAAATTATCTTAGAAATTAAGAAATAGATATCTGGCCAATATATATCCCTTAAACTTCTCCTACCTGCCTGAAATGCTTATCAGTTGCTGCTGATATTATTTTTTTCTCGCAGATACTGTAAGTATAGTGATACCGACCAACCTCCTTTCTTTATCTAGAATATACTTGCTTCTTAATTATTTAACTCAAATTTCACATTTTCTGTAGTCATCTACATTCTGACAGAGACCAAACTGCTCCCTCCACTGTAATTTCAAAGCATGGCGATACTTTTATATCACTTAGCACACTGCATTTTAATGGTCTTTCTCTCTCCCCTAGTCATTTCTGTATCACTAGTATCAAGCAAAACTCCTGGTACATAGTGGATATTACATGAATAAATGGAAAACAGGAAGCCAGGGCTTGAAACTAGGTCCTGTAATCATGACTGTGGATCATGCCATATTTTATCACACTGCTTATGATTGGTTTGGCAGTAGAGATGTTCTGCTTGTGAGATAAAGTCACAGCCATTTCTGAGCCTTCTCTATTCCAATGTGCTAAGAATGTTAAGACTCTCACAATTATATTAGATCCTTATGCGGACATCTGTGCTTTGAGGACAAGGATCTTTTCTGACTTGTTCACTGCTCGATTGCTGCTGCCTAGAATAATATTGGGTCCGTAATAAGGAATCAGTGGACAGTCGTTGAATGAATAAGCAAAACACCCTTAGAAGAAAGGTTAGCCATTATTACCACTGGGGATTTTTTAAAATTATTCCCCCCCACCCCCAGCCTCTGTTAGTCAGAAGGAATAGGAAACTGAGCAGATACACTGAGAAATTAGGAGAGAAGAGGAAAGATCTGGCAGAGCACGGGGCTATCCAGGGTAAGCAGGTCTGTTTGTGGTAGTAATAAGGAACTCTATGATTTCTGTGGCTTAAATGACACTTCCCTATGTTGAAAGGTTAGGCATCTTTGACCCATAGGTTAGCTGCTTTGCCACTATTCATGTGGCTACCATCTAAACTCTTGGGTCTCTAGTATCTTATTTATAATTTTTCTTCTTATCTAGGATCATATAAACAAAACTATGATCTCTTTTAATCAACTTTGACACAGAATCTCCAAGTTTGGCAAGGAAGAGGGAAGCCCATGTGGGGAGAGCTGGCAGAACCTGGTCATCGGACTCCAGCCTTGCTAAGAATTCCTTTCCCCTGTAGACTTCGTATCCACTACCACTTAGCCTACACATCCTACCAACATGTCAGCCAAAGTGTACAAATGCATTAATTGACTGCAGTGGTATACATGAAGTGCCTAAAGATGGGCTTCTTCCGTGACACATCCCGGGTTCAAGATTAGCCTTGTTCAGCCGGGCGTGGTGGCGCACGCTTGTAATCCCAGCATTCGGGAGGCTGAGTCTGGAGGATCCGGGTTCGCGGCCAGCTTCAGCTACTTCGTGAGGCACTCCGCAACCTAGTGAGACCCGGTTTCAAAATAAAGAATAAAAAATACGGCTGGGGGTATAGCTTGGAGGTAGAATGCCCCTGAGTTCAATCCCCAGTACCGCAAAAAAAAAAAAAAAAAAGATTAGCCTTGTTGTCTATGGAAAAATTATCTCACTTCTCCAAGCTTCAGTTTTCCCAGATGGAAAATGAAGGAAAATAATAGTGCAATGGATTAAATTGTGTCCCCTTCCTCCAAATCCACATGTTGAAGCATGTGTGGTTTGGATCTGGAATCTCCCTCAAAATCTCATGTGTTGGTAATGCAGCAATGTTCAGAAGTGAAATAATTAAGTTATAAGAGATCTAACCTCATGAATGGGTTGATTCATTGATGGGTTAATAATTTGAACGGATTTCCTGGGTGGTAACTGTAGGCAGGGGGGGCGTGGCTGGAGAATGGAGGCACGGCCTTAGGGGTCCCTTTCTTTCTCTCTCTGCCCCTCAGCTGCCATATGCTGAGCAGCGATTCTCTTCCATGCCCTTCCACCATGATTTTCTGCTTTGAAGCCAGCCCACCATTGACTGAACTTCTCAAACTGGGAGCCCAAATAAACCATTTCCTTCTCTAAGATGTTCTTGTCAGGGATTTTGGTCAGAATGATGAAAGCCCACTAGTACAAAACCCTAGCCCCCAATATACATTAAGGAAGGAATTTAGGTTAAATGAGGTCATTAAGAGTGGGCCCCTAATCTAATAAAAGTGTCCTTATAAAAATGGAAAAAGACACCAGACATCTCTCTCTGCCTGCAGGAGTACAACAGAAAGGCCAGGTTAGAACACAGTAGGAAGATGGCCTCCTATAAGCCAGGAAGGGTACCCTTACTAGAAACCAAATTTGTTGGTAACTTGATCATGGCCTTTTGACCTCCACATCTCTGAGAAAACCAATGTGCCTAGTCTGTGGTGTTTTGTTCTGGCAGTTCATGCTGATCAATACTAATAGTGTCTAATAAAATGTTTGCAAGGAATAGGTGAGTGTTGAGAAAATCTAGCATTATTATTATTATTATTATTTTTTGTGGCAGTACTCAATCAGCTGAAAAGAGGGTGATTATCAAATAAGACCTTACTAGAACTTCAGAGATAACTAAAAGAGCATAGTCACAAAAAGGTACTTGGTCTTCAGGATTTTGTTTGAACTCATCTTTAGCTTGGGGTCTGTAAAAGGATATTTCCAATGCTGAATTCCTATTGTCCATACCATTCACTTGTCCACACATAGTCTAAACTAAGAATATCCAAAATTAGGAGAGTGAAACACATTGAGAAAAGAATTTATCTTCTTCCTATAGCCTGCTTTAAAGGTCCAGTTTTCTGTTTCCATTTGCTTTTTACAGGATGATTAAATATGGGGGTTTTACTAGTTTAATGGCAGACTCTTCCACTAACCTTTAAGACCTTACCCTGTATCTTTACCAAAGCTATCAAATAAGCCTACAAATCATCAAAGAAACTTATATCTACCATAGTAGTAGGCAGGGATGTCTTATGTTACTTCTTTCTCTTTTAGCTACACACAAAAAAGATTCTTCATTCATTTCTGAAACAGCTTAATTGAAATATTATCCACGTAACATATAGTCACCCATATAGTTACATCATATCATTCAATGATTTATAATATCTTTGCAAATATGTGCAACCATCACCCAGCTCTTTCATTGTGTGTGTGTGTGTGTGTGTGTGTGTGTGTGTGTGTGTGTGTCGCTGGGGATTGAACTCAGAGGTATACTACCTCTGAGTTAAACCCCCAGCCCTATTTAATTTGTTATTTGGAAACAGGGTCTCACTATGTTGCTGAGAGCATTGCTAAGTTGCTCAGGCTGAATTCAAACCTGTGATCCTCCTGTCTCAGCCTCCTAAGAACTGGGATTACAGATGTGCACCACCACACCTGGCCAGCTCTTTCATTTTTCACGTTTGCCAAGTATGGGGTTTCCATTTTTACGTAGCATTATGTACAGGATATCAATACAGCAGTCAGGGGGATTCCACCAATCAAAAGCCAGTTCATAGCCAGGCATGGTGGTGCATGCTTGTAATTCCAGTACTTGGGAGACTGAGACATGAGGATCACAGGTTCAAATCCAGCCTTGGCAACTTCTTGAGGCTCTCAGCAACCTAGTGAGAACTTGTTTCCAAATAACAATAAAATAGGGCTGGGAGTGTAGCTTGGAAATAAAATGTCTCTGGGTTTAATCCTCGATACAAAGAAAAAAGTGAGCTAATTATTACAATTATTTCTCTAGTCTAAGAAAATCTCAAGGTAGCTTCTCTTATATTCCTCTGAGTGTTGGTTCTGAATCCTTCTGTGAGTACAGTCCCCACGGGAACAAACATCCCCATGAGGACAAGTGATGTTTGTTGGTCAAATGTTGCTTGAGCTATATAAAATAATATAATCAAAGGAAGCAAACTTTTCCCTTCCTCCATCACCCTGGTATACACCTGCCAGAAATTCAGGGATTCCCTTGAAAAGTCAGTTGGTCTCAGTTCTTTCTGGTGAATTCCCATGCATTTTGAGTCTTTTGTCTTAAGTCTTGTATCAGGGGCTTAATAGGCTCTGCCTACTTTTGCATCAGGGACAGTGCCATCTTTTATTTAGGAACGAGCTCCAGAGAAAAAACAATTGTAAAGAAATAGCAGAAAGACTGAAGAAACACAGCTCAGCCTAGAGATAACCCAAATTTATATCACTGCACGCACAAAAAAATCTATTGCTTAGATCATAGAAAACAGCTGCTTTTTAAACACACACACACACACACACACACACACACACACACACACACTTTTTTGGTGCATTGTAATTTCACATCGTAATGTACTTCAGAGTGATAGGGACATACATGCACAGAGCACTTGGTGAGCGTCCCCTTGGTTCCCTCCTCATTCCCTCCTCTTCTCCATACATGATATTGAGATTGGCATTGGCAATTTCACATATGTACAAAATGTCAGTGTAAGTGTTCCTTTCTTAATTCTCCCCCCCCCCCCTTTGCCCTGATCCTTCCCATCACTCCACAGGGTTTTCTCCTCCATTATCTAAAGTCCCTCTACTATCTCAATTGCTCCCTCACTTCCACATATGAACAAAAACATATGACCTTTCAGTTTCTGTGACTGGCTAATCTCACTTAAATAATGTTCTCCAGGTTCATCCATTTTCCTGAAAATGACACAACTTTGTTCTTTTTATTGCTTAGTAGAATTCCATTGTGTGTATATCCCATATGTTGAGATCCATTCATCCATTGACGGGCACCTAGGTTGGTTCCATAATTTGGCTATTGTTAATTGTGCTGCTATAAACATGGATATGAATGTTTCACTATAATCTGATTTCAGTCCCTTTGGAGAGATACCCAGGAGTGGTATTGCTGGATTCATTTTCAGTTTTCTGAGGCATCTCCACACAGATATCCACAGTGGCTGCACTAATTTGCAATCCCACTCACATCCTTTAAAACATTTATTGTTGTTTGATTTCCTAATGATTGTCATTCTAATTGGTATTAGATGGAATCTCAGTGTAGTTTTGATCTGCATCTCCCTAATTCCTAATGACATTGAACATTTTTTCATATATTGGTCATTTGGGTTTCTTCCTTTGTGAAGTATGTATTTAGTTAGTTCAATTATCCATTCCTTGATTGGATTATTCATTTTTTTTAGTGTTGTCTCTTAAATTTTGTATATTCTACATATGAGTCCTTTATCAGAGGAGTAGCTGTCAAAGATCTTCTCCCATTCTCTGGGCTCTCTTTTTAGACTCTTGGTGGTTTTCTTTGCTGCACAGAAAATTTTTAATTTAATGGCATCCCATTTATTAATTCTTGTTTTAATTTCTTGAACTTTGAGGATGTTACTGAGGAAATTTCTGCCAGTTCCTGTATGTTAGAGTGTTGGTCCTGTGCCCTCCTCTAGTAATTTCAAATTATCTGGTCTAATTTCCAGGGCTTTGATCCATCTTGAGTTGACTCTTATGAAAGGTAACCACTGATTTTACTTTTTTATTTGGTGCATTGCAATTTTACCTCATATTGGGGTATAGAGTGTCACATACAGCTTTCAAACATCTCCATTTTAGATGCTGGCTAGTGAAACTATTCCTAAGTGGGGTCCCATTCATTTTTCTTAGAAAAGTTAGAATTTATCAGGGCCTATGCTACCAAGATTAGAGCTACTGGGGGTATAGCAAAGTAAGCAGTCAATGAATATTCAATGAGTACATTAAATGAATGAATAAATGGGATAAATGAGTGAAAAAATCTTGGAGACCTCCCTACCCCATCGGGTGGTTTTCAAGTTCAGATTCTTGAAAACCGGTCATCTTGGAAGATTTTATTTTATCCTGGTTTCCAAAGGCTCTCATTGAAGGTTCCTTTTCCCCACAAATGCTCTTGGCCATCCAAAGAAGCAGGTGGTCACGTTCTCTACTGTTCACTCTTTTGAGGACTAAATGATTCCTAGAAGCTTTCTGAGTTTGGGTTGCAGAGATGGTCTTATTCCCAATACCCCAACACTCATTAAAGGAATCTACTGGTATTTTTCTTTTCTTTCTAGGGAGATAGGATCTCCCTCTGGAATGTTCTTTTGAGATATTCTTTTCAGGTCTCTGTTAAGATATCCTTATGATTCTGAGACCTTCTCTGGCTGTCCTGTAGGAAGTCACAGCCCCTGACAATCCCACTCCTATGGGATTTATCAGACATTTACTTTCTTACATGCTCTCCCTGAGTCCATGAGAACAAGGACTTTGCTCATGTGTTTACTGCTATGCCAAGCACTCAGGGCAGCATCTGAAACATTGTAGGGACTTAAGACACAAGTAGTAAAATAGTAAGTGAATATTCTTCTCATTATTGTCATTAACATTATGATAATGAAAGTGCTTCCTGGAGAGGCTGGATCATGTCTACATCTTTAAAGATCATTCTGAACTTGGTCATGTCTGGCTCGCCTACCCAACACTGTTCAGACCTTGGCCTGACCCCATTTTTTATGGGGGAAGCAATGGACTCGCATGTCTTATAGTGAAAAGGTTACATATATGCCTTTTGCTGTCTTTCTGACTATCTGCAAGCCTGCTTTCTCAAATGACTTGCCAAGAGCTAGCTTTACAACCCAATGAATTTCTGCATGATTTGGTACCCCTTGTTGTAAACAGAGGGCAAGGGTGCGGTGGGAAAGGCAAAGCTCGGGGTTGTAGACAGTAATTCATTCTTTTTTAGTTAACACACATTTGTGGAGTTCTCAATGTGTGCCAGGATCTGTGACATGGAGCAGAAATAAGCAAGTATGAGTTCACTGGAGCAGCAAGTCAAGTTATGGAACCGTCTCAGCACAGTGGTGTACCACAGCATGGGTGCAGGCGAGCTCAGGGGGCACAGGAGACCAGAGGAGCTTCTCCACCTTCCAGTCTGTCTGTAAGAACTGGGATGATCATGCAAAGCCTGGTTACAGAGCTGAATCATTCATGCTGATGAAATAAACAACACCAAAATGCCGAAGATGGCCAAATGTAATGGAATTTTTTTTTTTGTGGTACTGGGGCTTGAACCCTGAGACATTCTACCTCTGGGCTACACCCCATCACTACTTTATTATTTTTGTTTCAAAACACTGTCTTGTTAGATTGCTGAGTGTCTCGCTACATTGTTGAAGTTGTCCTTGAGCCTTCGATCCTCCTGTGTCAGCCTCCCAAGTATTGGGATCACAGGTGTGTACCACCATGCCCAGCTTGAATGGAGTTTTTATGAGATGGGTTAGATGTATACCGCTGGGGTAGAGTCAGGGTTTCCAGAGCTTACACAAGGCCTTTTCATTTCTTGTAAAAGTATCCACAGTTTGAGTTTTCATCAAGGCCCTTTAGAACCCACATAACTCTCAGGGATCAGCCTTCTTGCTGAATCTGGTAGTGGTCTTCACATTGCTTGTCCCTGTCACCTGCTGTGTGCGAAAGATGATGTTAGATGAATGTCTTCAGAAGCCAAGAAGTGAGATAACAGTCTTGATTTCAGTGCCAAAGCCCAGAGCTTAGTTTAGCACCAAGTTCTCAGAAAATGAGAATCTTTTTATTTTTCAATCTCCTGTGCTTTTCATATGCCTCCTAATTTTTATTTATGTATTTATTCATTTATTTTGTGGTGGTGTTGGGGATTGAACTCAGAGGCATTCAACCTCTGAAGTACATGCCCTGTCCTATTTTACTTTTTATTCTGAAACAGGATCTCACTAAGTTGTGGAGGTTCTTGCTAATTTGCTGAGGCTCGCCTCGAACCTGCGATCCTCCTGTCTCAGTCTCCCTGGCACTGGGATTATAGGCATATACTACTATGCCAGGATTTATATGGCTCCTTTATTTAAGTTTACTGGTCTATACTTCATGGAGGCAAGATCACGCACTAAATTCTCAGTTTCTAAGCCACAGAACATACCTGACAAAACCATTCAACTGTAATCATTTAAGAACAACATGCATGCTAGGAAAACGCTTACTTTTGGAGTTAGTAGACAGGTTAGGTTGTCGTGCTTCCTGGAGACTTGGGTTTAGATTTTACCTAATCGCATTTCAGAGGCTGTTTGGACCTAAGAGATGGAAGAGGGTGGCCAAGAGTTTCTTTAAACATGTCAGGCCCTACATATGGTTCTAACTATAGCCATATTTTCAAGGGACTACGAGTACTCCAAGAACTATTCTTGTGTCCATGTTAAAAATTGGCTGTGGCTAGCTTGGCTTGAAGACATACTCAATATTTTGAAAGTTTTCCTCCAAAACCTCTTCGGCGGCTCCTGTCTACTCTTTGGCTTTCTCTCCAGCCCAGGGCTCTGAGCTGGTGTGAATCTCTTCGAGGGAGGGGTCATGATTCCTTATCTCTGCCAATGACACGTGCAGGAGAAAAACACAGTGTGGCAAGGTGCTTACCTGTTACCTTATAAACAACCCCAAAGAAGGGAGGGCTGGAGGCCTCAACCCTGTCGAGTGCAGGTCCTGAAGCTTACAGCCTCAGTCCCACCCATTCACAGAGTCTTCCCTGAGGAGGCTTGCCTGTTTGATGAGGTTTTCTCCCTACCAGAAGGTGGGGTCTGATATGTGTCCTGCTGCTCTCATTGCCATCTCTGTGTCCAGGCAGCTTAGGGGATTCCAGGTACCTGCAGACTTGTGTGTTGGCTTGGAACCCTGCCTGCCTTGGTTTCTTGATTTTGCTTCATTTCTCCTAACTCATGCAAGCTGGCTCCCAGTCTTAGTCTGTTTTAATTGCTGTAACAAAATACCTGAGACTGGGAAACTTTTGAAGAACAGAAATTTGTTTCTCACAGTTCTGAAATTTGGAAGTCCAAGATCAAGGTGTCAGTAGGCTCAGTGCCTGGTGCTGGATGCTCTCTGCTTCCAAAATGACACTGAGTCCTCTGGAGGGTGAGTGTGATGTGACCTCACCTGGTGAAAGGTAGAAGGGTATGAGGCTTGAATGCTATGTGAAGCTTCTTTTATAAGGCTTTAATCCCATTCATAGGGCGGAGCCCTTGTGACCTAACCACCCCCAGTGGTCCTACTTTCTGCTGCTTCTGCATTGGAGACTCAGTTTCAACACAGAGTTGGAAGGGGGCACAAGCATTGAAACCACAGTGGCTCCTCAGTCCAACCCATTGACTAGAAGACTTGCTGGCCTAAACCAGTGTGGTCAGGTAGAAATATAACGTGAGCTCTACAGGTGAGCCCTGAGCCACATGCGTAGCTCTAATTTTTCTAGTAGCCACTAAAAAGGTAAAAAGAGACAGGTGGCACTAATTTTAATGTTATATTTTATTTAACACAATATAAGCAAAGTACAGTCATTTTTCAGATCTACAGGTGATCGGCTCCAAGATCCTCCATTTAAAACAAAATCCATACTTGCTCAAATCCCTTATATAAAATGGAATAGTCCTGGGTATGGTGATACATGCCTATAATCACAGTACTTGGGAGGCTGAGACAGAAGGATTGCAAATTTGAGGCCAGCTCCCAGTAATTTAGCGAGATTCTGTTTCAAAGTAAAAAATAAAAAAGGCCTGAGGGTGGAGCTTGGAGGTAGAATACCCCTGGATTCAATCCCCAGTACCAATAAATAAATAAATAAATAAATAAATAAATAAATAAATAAATTAATTAATTAATTAATTAAAAAATTTTTAAGAAGGGCTAGGAGTTAGTTAACTCAAGGGTAGAACATTCCTGGTTCAGTCCTCAGTATCAAACACAAAAAATGCATATATTTGCATATAATCTATGCAATCTTCATGTATGCTTTAAATCATCTCTAGATTATTTATAATATATAATACAATGTAAGTGCTATGTAAATAGCTGGTATGCTGTATTGTTTAGGGAATAATGAAAAAAGTCAATACATATTTAGTACAGATGCTTTTTATTAAAAACATTTTTTCTGTACTGGGGATCAAACCCAGGGGCATTCTATCCCCAGCCCTTTTTAAATTTTTTTTTTTTTTTTAAACAGGGCCCTGCTAAGTTGCTGAGAGTCTGTCTAGGTTGCTGAGACTGCCTTCAAACCTGCCATCCTTCTGTCTTGGCCTCCCAAATCCTGGAACTACATGCTTGTTCCAGTATGAGAGGCTAATACAGATGCTCTTTAAAAAGTATTTTTATTTTATGTTTGGTTTAATCCATAGATGCTGAAACTGTGGACATGAAGGGCTGAGTGTATTATCATTTCAACAGGTAGGAGATCTAAAAAGATTAAGATATTATGTTCTCCAGTGGAGCCAGGGAGATGTTCTAAGGGAAGGGGAGAGGGAAGACTGCGGTTCATTCCTGGAAATGCTGACATCGACGGTAGGTACATATGTGAAAATTCTAATGTCAATTTCAGTCCTCTGTATGGGAAAGGGGGAGATAGGATGTGGTTGGGCGGGGGGAGGCACCAAGTGCTGTGTGTATGTATGTCAATGTCAACATGATTTACATTATGATGTAATACCATAATGCACCGATAAAAGCACATGGAAAGATAATTTACTCTTTTTTTTTCCTGCTAACTCTTTGAAGTTTAGTGTGGAATTTACATTTACTCTCCATCTCAGTGTGAACACTAGCTGTGCACTGCTCCTGGCCCATGCAGTCATGGGAAGGCATGGCTCTGACCCAACACTGATTCGTTTGGACATTATTGCAGCCTGGAAAGAGATCCCAGAGTCTGCAGCTGCCCTGGTTGTGAGTACACCGCTGAAGGGAGGTCCCTGTCACAGCCGTCTACCAGCTCAGCCCTGTCTTTCCTTAGAGACAGACCAGCCTGAAAAGAGCACTAACCATCGTTTGCTGTGGGCCAGACCATGCGCTAAGAACTCTCCATGAGTTATCTCCCCCCTCTGCAGAACAGTCCAGAGGCTCTTTTATTACTGCTGAGGCAGGAGAAGTTTTATAAGTTGCCAAGGTCAGAGACTTGGTAAGTGGCAGTGCCAGGATTCAAAACAGTTCCTCCTAACTGTGTAGTCCACACTCTGACCTGTTGTGCCACATCTCCGTTTCCTTGTCTCCTTGGACCTCAGGACTGATGGCTGTCCTCTCCCTCCTCAGCCTCTCTCTTCCACCATGTCTGCTCCTGCTTGCTCACTCACCCTGGGCTGGCTCAGCAGGTGACATGTCTCTGTGGCGTGGGGTCCTCGGAAAAGCGGAGCTGTAGGAATTGATGTGAAGCACTTCCCTCTTCTGTTTGGCAAGGCTGGTACCCTGAGTTTCTGGCAGGCTTGCAGATAATGAACACCGGGATATGGAATTAGAAAGCACACCCAAAGCTGGCTGCTTGGCTAATGGAGACGTATTGCACGTCTCAGGAGCTTGTCTCAGGTCTCTGGGGATGGGGAGCCTCTTGTGTTAAACAGCTGGTTTAGCACATTGTCTGCCCTGTGAGCGGGTGCAGTGGAAAGCTCTTATGAGCAATCCTTAGGGAATGGAAGAATGTTTGCTTTGAGATGGATTTTTTTTCTTGGTGCAAACATTCCCAGCTGGTCTGGTTTTCTCCCGGGACAAAAGAAGGGTTGGAAAGAGGTGCATTGAGAATGCAGAAAGCTATGGGTGAGCTCATGGGCCCTCGGAAGCCCTGTGGGCATTCGGTGTGACACAACATTCAGCTGACTTCTTTCCATGTTTCCTCCATGCCACAGGAGTAAAGTCCCCTTTCTCGCTGCAGATCTGGGGAGGAGGAAGTTTAGGACAATACTGAGGCTCTAAATCCAGGAAGTTTGGCCCTGAAATATGATGCATGGCTTTTAGAGCCACACTGACTGGGCACTGTGTCTCCTTAGATGAGTCACTTAGTTCTGAGTCTCAGTTTTTCCACTTCTAAAATTGGGATCTCACTTTGCAGGAAAGTGGCTAACGTATTCCTGGTGCATAGAAGACATTTAATGTATACTAGCTTCCATTCCTCTAAATAAAGACTTGAAAGCAGCAATATTGTAGAGAAAGCAATAACCTGGATAGTGAAATCAGAAGAGGATTCATAGAGGAGGCAGTTTAGGGGCTTGACTTTGACAAATGATGAGTTAGAGAAAGAGTTCAGGAGATATTGGCATATGACTTTTGGGAGAAGGGTTGTGAAGTTGTCCCTTTATGAGTGAACTGGTTTGAACATTCACCAACTCACTATCTTCCTGGATTCTGAGTTTTTCTTGACTCTCGTGAGTCTGAATTAGGTCTCAGTTCACCTTCTCCCATTACCTCCATATGTCAGTATCTGGCACTTGCTGAGTTTCAAAGAATGTGTATGTACTGGATTGAATGGCATCCGCTTGCCCCAAATCCATGTCCACCAGGAACCTCAGAATATGACCTTATTTGAAAATAGGATTTTGCATACACAATTAGTTAAGTTGAGGTCATTTTGGATTAGGGTAGGCTCAAATCCAATGACTGGTCATTGTTTCCTTCTCTTCCTCCTCTTCCTTTTAGTGACACTGGGGATTGAACCCAGGGGCATTCTACCTCCTAGCTACACCTCCAGCCCTTTTCATTTTTTTTTTGTTTGTTTGTTTGGAAACAGGGCCTTGCTAGGTTGCTAAGAGTCTTGCTAAATTGCTGAAGCTGGTCTTAAGCCTGTGATCCTCCTGTCTCAGCCTCTCAAGTTCTGGGGTTACTGACATGTACCACCATGCCCAGATGACTGGTATTCTTATAAGAAGACCATGTGGAAGCGCAGAGAGCAGAGGATGTCGTGAAGACACACAGGGAAGAAGACCAGAGGCAGAGATTAAAGGGTATGGCCACAGAGAATGTTGAGGGTGGCCAGCAACTACCAGAAGCCAGGAAAGGCAAGGAAGGAATCCTCCCTGGAGCTCTACTTCAGAGAGAGTGCACAATTCTGCAAACATCTTGCTTTAGAACTGCTAGGCCTACAGAACAGTGTGTGTGTGGGTTGAGGGGTGGGGATACATTTCTATTATTCCAAGGGACCTACTTCTGGATCATTTGTCATGGCAGCCTCAGCAAACGAACACAATGGGGATATTCAACTCTTTTTCTTTCTTTCTTTTTTTTTTTTTGCGGTACTGGGGATTGAACTCAGAGGCATTCTATCTCTGAGCTATACCCCCAGCCCTATTTTTTATTCTTTATTTTGAAACCGAGTCTCACTAAGTTGCGGAGTGCCTCACTAGGTAGCTGAGGCTGGCCGCGAACCCGGATCCTCTGGTCTCAGCCTCCCGAATGCTGGGATTACAAGCGTGCGCCACCACGCCCGGCTTCAACTCTTTTTCTATTAGGCGACAAGTTTCCTTGTCCTTTGTGTGGTTGTGTTTTTAGAGCGAGTGTAGTTTCTAGCCCAAAGCAGACATTCAATTTCTATTATTGAATACATGAGTGACTATCATTTGGTCATGTAAGGCATGGTTATCAAGTTTAACCAGCCCAGCCTTTTTGTGAGAGAGTTTCTGTCTCCCTCTCAGTGTATCCTCAGCACTCTGTGTACCAGTTGTGCCGCATTCTACCTTTCACATTTGTGGTCACATTTTATTTCTCCCTCGATGGGCTCAGTCTCTTGAGGGCATGTTTGGCTACCTGGCCCAACACGGTGTCTACCACTGGATGGGTGTGGACCCCACACCGTCCACACTTCTGTAGCCTCAGAGAGGAGCTCTGGAGAAAATTATGAATAGATGAGCTCTAGTTCTCATTTTCAAAACAGAGAAAGAAATATTACACTCCCAGGATTCAATTCTATTGTGATATGTAGGGTTTTCTGTGATGTACTTGCTAAACTAATCTTCCTTTGAGACTCCTATCCTTTTTTCTTCTCCTGTGTGCTTCTAAAGTGATTTGCTTTTAATTCAACTTGTCAAACGATGTTATATTCATCCTTATAAGTTATCATAAGTGCCCTTTTGGAGCCAAGCAGAGTTGTAAAGACAAAATTCTTATATTGTCCTTTAACCTTTGGTTGGAGGAAAGGGGAAGGATTTAGAGTCAGCCAACTTGCCACAATTCACCTTATTTCTCTGATTCTCAATTTCCTCACCTATAAAATAGGGCTAACAGTAAATTCCATTTCAGGGTGCTTTTGTAAAAACTGAATGAGGCAATGGATGCAAAGGTGCTTTGAATATTATTTGTATTATTTGAAAGCAAGAGGTAGCCTCTCTCTTATATGGAAAATTATGGGTGTGATACATGTAGTTTAAATATAAAGTGGTAGTAAAGTATTATATAAAATATAATAGTTCCTTGACCCAACTCTTTTTATACTTAGTCCATTACTTACAGGGTAGTATGTCTTTCTGAGGTTTACCTTCAAATATCGATATAATATGCTTACAGTGTTTTTTAATATTATATATTAGACTTCCATTGTGTTATTTGAGGATTTATCTCTATTAAAAACCCATTTATGAGCCGGGCGTGGTGGCGCATGCTTGTAATCCCAGCATTCGGGAGGCTGAGACCGGAGGATCTGGGTTCGCGGCCAGCCTCAGCTAACTAGTGAGGCATTCTGCAACTTAGTGAGACTCGGTTTCAAAATAAAGAATAAAAAATAGGGCTGGGGGTGTAGCTCGGAGGTAGAATGCCCCTGAGTTCAACCCCCAGTACCGCAAAAAAAAAAAAAAAAAAAAAAAAAACCCATTTATTACCTTTTTTAGTTCCCCCAGGTTCTCAGTGCAAATGCATAACAACTTTTGGTCAAATCTGTAAACAGAGTAACATTGTCACAACTACTTACAGAGTTCATAGCCTACCCACTAGCATAGATTCTTTATCATACAGCTTTTTATTTTTCTTATGGGTAATAATTGCCTCACTTTTTCATTTATTTGTCTATTTACCTATATATGAAATTTTTTCTGCATATAGCAACAAATATGTCAAACACCAAATAGTAAATATTACAAATAAATGATTAAATATGTAAGACAAAACCTCTCAGTTCTTGATTTTTTTCCCCCTTGAGTTCTTTCTTACAGTTCACAGTACTCATCTAATCCAGGTGAGTTTCTCCCTAGGCCTGGTGCACATCAGAAAAATCTGTCTGCCACTCACCAATGTTTTAATATATATGTATGTATTCATCTCAAATATATATGTGAATATGTATCTCAAATATATTTGAGATGTATATATATTTTAGTCCTTGATATATGTCTCTATATAGTCTCTCTCTCTATATGTATATGTATATATACATATATACATACACACACATATATATATATATTTATACACACAGATCTATCCATATGCATACACATATTGGGGATTGAACCCAAGGCTGTCCTAGCTCCAAGCTATACCCCCAGCCCTTTTTATTTTTTGTTTTGAAACAGAGTCCTGCTAAATTGCTGAGGGTCTTGCTAAATTGCTAGCCTTGAAACTGCTGTCCTCCTATCTCAGCATCCCAAGTACTAGGATTACAGGTATGCACCACCACACCCAGCTAGTACTTAGTATTTTGATTTCCATTTTTCAACACAGTCTTTTTATATTTTTTTCCCCCTGAGGTACTTCTTTTAGTAGCTTTTATTTGTTTTTTAATGGTACTGGGGTTGAACCCAGAGACATTTTACCTGTGGGCTACACCCCGAGACCTATTTTATTTTTTATTTATTTTTATGGAACGGGGTCTCATTGAATTGTAGAGGGCCTCATTAAGTTGCTGAGGCTGGTCTCAAACCTGTGACCCTCCTGTCTCAGCCTCCCAAGTACTGGGATTACAAACATGTGCCACCAAGCCCATCTTTTTAGTAACCTTTGAAGAAAGATGTCTACAAGGTAAATATTTTTGAGGCTTTGCATGTATAAAATTTTATTTGCCTTCTAATCTGAATGATAATTTTGTTTGATATAAAAATTTGCATTATAAAGCCAGGTGGGGTGACTCACGCTTGTAATCCCAGTAACTGGGAGGCTGAAATGGGAGGATCACAGGTTTTAGACCAATCTCAGTTACTTAGTGAGACCCTCTGCAACTTAATGAGATCCTGTTTCAAAATAAATAACAAAAAATAGGGCTGGAATGTAGCTTGGAGGTAAAATGCCCCTGGGTTCAAACTACCTCCAAGCTACATCCCCAGCCCTATTTTTTATTCTTTATTTTGAAACAAGGTCTCACTAAGTTGCAGAGGACCTCAGTAGGTAGCTGAGGCTGACCTTGAACCCGGATCCTCTGGTCAAGACCATGTTTTACTGACTAAGAAATCAATGTTAATACTGTAAAGTCTTCTTCCTATGTCTCTTCCTGTTCTATGACCTGCAGCTTATTTCCAGAGGGTTTTGCATGTCTGTTTATCCCTGGTGGCTGCAATTTCATGATGATTTGCATGTCCTGGTTTTGTCCTGATCCCTGATGGTCCCCTTGAATTTCAAGATTTCTCTCCTTTCTTCCCCTCTGTTTTCCTGGCTCTAGTTTATCCTAAGTTTTATTATTAGTATGTTTTTATCCTCTTTTCCATCTCTGTGTCTTTTGTTTTGCTGTACGTGAAATTTTTCTCTACTTCAACACTTCTGACTTTCTCTACGTTCAATACTTAGACTGCCATATTTTAAATTTCAGAAAGTGCTCTCTGTCTTTTTCTTTAATTACTTTTTTTTATAGCATCTGCTTATTGTTTTATGGATGCAATATCATCTCTTGTCACTTTAAAGATATTAAATATAGTGTTCTTTTAGAAAGAATTTTCTTAAGAACCGTTCCTCATCTTAGTTTCCTCCAAAAGTGTGTACTTCAACTGTTTTAAAAAAATCATGTTGATAGTATTTCTTTAATACTTAGTAATCCTCCACTATCTGCACTTGTTTAAAATTGAGCCATTTCTTGGAAACTGTGTGTGTGTGTGTGTGTGTGTGTGTGTGAGTTGGAGGTGGGGGGTGGGTATGTGTTGGGAAAGTAATTATGAACCTTTAGGCTTCAGTCTAAGGAGATCAAGAACCAAGACAACCTTTAGCCTTAGATGAAATTATAGAATTTTTTTCAGTATTTTTTTTTTTAATCAGTGCATTGTAATCATATATCTTAATGAGGTACAGGCTGGTAAAGGTACACATACACACATCTCTCATTTAACCCTTCCCCAATTCCCACCCTATTCTCTCCCCCCTCCCTCCTCCTCATGTTCAGTTTAGTGATTGACTTTGATATGTTTGTGAATGTATATCATGTGCGTTAGGGTGTTTCCCTCCACCCCACCATCACCTTCAGTTAGGTCACCTTCTTTGCTCATCTAAGCTTTCATCTTGGGTCCTTCTTATGACCTACTTTCTCCCTAACTTCTGCATATTAGGAAGAGCATCCAATATTTTTACATTTTGTGATTAACAAATCTCACTTAGCATGTTTTCCAGTTCCATCCATTTCCCTGCAAATGATGTAATTTTGTTCTTCTTTATGGCTGTATAAAATTCCATTGTGTACATAATTTTGTAATCCATTCATCTGTTGATGGACATCTTGGCTGATTCCATAGTTTGGCAATTGTGAATTGTGTGGCTATAAACATAAATATGCATACAGTAGTCTGATAGTTTGATTTCCATTCTTTTGGGTAGATACACAGAAGTGGTATTGCTGGATCATATGGAGGTTCATTCCCATTTGTCTGAGGATCCTCCATGCTGTTTTCCAAAGTGATTGCACTAATTTGCAACCCCACCAACAACGTATTAGGGTTCCCATTTCTCCACACTCTTGCCAGCATTTGTTGTTGTGTTTTTAATGATTGCCATTCTGATTGGGGTTAGGTGAAATCTCAGGGAAGTTTTGGTTTGCATCTCTCTGATTGCTAATGCTGTTGAACTTTCTTCATACATTTATTGGCCATTTGTATTTCTTCTTTTGTGAAGTGTCTAGTGCATGGCCTTTTCTCTAGAACTGTCATGGTGGTGATCTGAAGAGAGCCGAGGGGTTGCAGTTCAAGAGGTCAACTTACTTATAAATAGCCCCAGTCTTGCACCTCGCCTGGCTCTCCACTGTGTCTGGTGCCTTTGAGTCTGGGACCCCTTTGAGATAAAACTCTGTTGTACACTGCAGAGGATGAAGAAGGGGTAGTTATCTGGCGGCCTAGAGTGAAAGAGGGACTGGGGTCCTATTCCTCTCCATACAGACTTCCAGCCAATCTCTCTTTTATTTCTCTGTCTAAATGCTAAATGCTATTTCTCTGTCTAAATGCTTCCCCCCTGGACCTCTCAAGGATTCTGCAAAGGTTCCTCTGTTCACCATCTTCTCATGATTTTTCCATCCAATGTAGGCACTGTGTTTGTTAACATCCTCTGCTCTGCTGAATTCTAAAATCTGTTGAATTATCTTCTGAAAACTTTTCTGTCATCCTTGTCTTTGGATGTCTTTTATCCCCTCCTTTATTGCAATTTTAGGGATGTAACAGGAAGAAGAAAGGTGAAATAAATTTAGTGTATTTAACTGGGAGTTTAATTTGCATTTCTTAATGAATATATCATTATTTAATTTTGTGTGCGCGCACACGCGCGTGTGTGAGACTGTGAATTGAATCCAGAGGTGTTCTGCCTCTAACCCTATTTTCTTTTATTTTGGAATGAGACCTTGTTAAGTTACAGAGGCTGCTCTCAAACCTGTCTCAGGTTCCCAAGAACTGGGATTACAGGTGTGTGCCACCATGCCTGATTCATTTAAAACATTTAAATCAATTCTATTGAAGTGTAATCTATATATAAAATACTCATCTCAAATGTATAGAGTGAGCCGGGCGTGGTGGCGCACGCTTGTAATCCCAGCATTCGGGAGGCTGAGACCGGAGGATCCGGGTTCACGGCCAGCCTCAGCTACCTAGTGAGGTAATCCGCAACTTAGTGAGACCTTGTTTCAAAATAAAGAATAAAAAAATAGGGCTGGGGGTATAGCTCGGAGGTAGAATGCCCCTGAGTTCAATCCCCAGTACCGCAAAAAAAAAAAAAAAACAAACAAACGCAACAAAAAAACCTCAAATGTATAGAGTGATGACTTTTAACAAATGAATATATATAGTCATGTAACTACCACCATCAAGATATAGAACACTTTTATTATACCCAAAAGATCTTTCTTGTCCTAGATGGTTAATTCCTTCATTCTTGGCCCTTAGCAGCCACTGATCTCCATTCTGTCACGATAAATTTTAAGTGTATTTTTTTGGTGTGGTTCTAGGGATTGACTTGAGAGGCATTCTACCTCCAACTATACCCACAGAATGGCTTTATTTATTATTTGAAAACAGGGTCTTGCTAGGTTGCTGAGAGCTTTACGAAATTTTTGAGGCTGGTTTCCAAGCTGCAATCCTTCTGTCTCAGCCTCCCCAATACTGGGATTACTGGCATGCACCACCTGACCAGCTTCAGTGTATTATTTTTGCTTGAGAAATGACAACAAGAGTGTGTTAGCCAGCTTTTTATCACTGTGACCAAAATATCCGACAGGAACAATTAACTTAGAGGAAGAAATATTCATTTTGGCTTAAGGTTTCAAAAGTTTAAGTCCATGGTCAGCTAGTCCCAAGGCAGAAACATCATGGCAGAAGGGCTTGGAGGAGGAACAGAGGCACTGTGCTCAGCTCTTGGCAGCAGGGAAGTAGGGGGAGGGGAAGGGGCCAGGGATGAGATACAGTCCCCAAGGGTATGTCCCAGTGACCTACTTACTCTTGCCATTCTCCACCTGCTTACAAATTTCCACCTCTTCCCAGTAGTACATTCAAATGATCAATCCATCACATGGATTAATCCACTGATGATATTATAATCCTCATGATCCAACTACTTCCTAAAAGCTCCAACCCTGGACATTGCTTCATTGGGGACCACGTCTTCAATATATCACCTTCTGGGGGATATTCCAGATCTGAAGCATACCTGGGAGTTACATGACTTGTGAGATTATGAAGACTTAAAATTTTTTCTTTGCATTAAAAAAAATGAATTCATTTTAGAAAAATATACAAAATGAAAATTTAATGAAAGGCTGCTCTGTAAACCATAAAGTGTTTGCCAAATATTACTGTTTTTTAACCAAGTCACACATTGGTGGAAAGTGACTGGAGGATGGGTGTTCTGCTGGAAGTGGGTGGGCCTGGGAGAAGGAGATGGGAGTGGCAATAGGACCTGCTAGAGATGCCCATGTAGACATCCACAGCTTGCATTTCCCTTTGCAGAAACTGGCACTTGGAGAACAGTTATTACAGAAGTCTCAGGACTGCAGCCAGTTCAATGTTTGCAAACCCCTTTGTATGCGGAGCAGAAATGGATTGTGCTCTCAAGGAATACATGAAGAAGAACAGACAAGGTAGCTTGTTCAGATGGCATTTCTCCAATCTGTTAGTTGTACAGATCCATGCAATCAAGTCATTCAACAACAGAAATAAGCAATAGTATACAGATTTGAATTAGCAAAACTTAAATTAGTAGCAAATATGCCTCATGGATATAAATAAAATGAAGGGTTGAAATGTCCCTAGATTCAGAAGGGATTTTTTTAGATCTTGAAATTTAATGTTTTAAAAGAACATAAAATTACATATTTTTTAGGTGAAGTTGATTAATAGCCAGTTAGAATTATAACATGTAAACATTTCTTTTTCTCTTAAATTCTAATAAAAACTCTTGGACTTAAAAAGTGAAACTGGGTTTTTTTTTTAAAGCTTGAACTTTGATAGCACAAATGTTCTTTCACAGGTATGCTTAATGGATAACATGTATTCTTAATGGATAAGATGCATGGAGAGAGAAGGCAGAAAGGGGAGAAGGGAAACAGTTTTCATCGCTCCAAACACTTAGACCCAGTTTCAGGAAAATCAATAACCATTCCAGGTTGTTGTGGGGAATTAAAATTCACTTTACAATGAGGCTAAATCTGGAGATTTTATTTATTTATTTATCTATTTATTCATCTATTTTCGAGGCTGAAAGTAAAAGGGTGTAATTGGAAATTTTGTTCTGATAACTCTGGACATTAATATGGAGATGAATCAGTTATATCAGCAAGGACATTGCTGAAAGCAATGGGGCATGGGGCATGAGAAAATGTGTTAATTTGAATGACGGTGATCCAGTTTTTGCTGCCATCAGTAGGTTTCTTTCTGGATTTTTACCTACTCCCATCTTACTAAACAATTTAAAAAGTCCAAGATTGTCGCATAATGGGCTGGGGATATTTTTATATTTAGAGAATAGGGCTCAGGGAACTGTGTGAAATGTGTTTTGGTCCAGGTCTCAGGACAGGAAGGGTTCACTATCACCACCATCACCACCGCTACCAATGGTGTGCTTTAGTTGTGAGCATCTCCTTTGAGAAGAAAAAAGTAGGCGATGAGTTTGGTTTATTTTGTTCAAGCTACTTGATATTTAGCTGTGTTTATAAATATTCTGTAACTGCAAGCCACATTTCAGTTTACAACAAAGATATGAATAGACCAGACTTCAGGAACCTGGAGATTCTAGTGTAGATTGTGCTTGGAACACGCTCACTGCGTGATCTCAAGCAAGTCATCTCATCTTGGTTTCAGCTTTGTTTTTGCCTTTGGCCTTTTGGGGTGGTAATATATATATTATTATATATATTATTGTATATATAATATACAGTTATATCAGTTATATATATATCAGTTATATCATATATATGTGTATATATATACATACATATATATGTATATATATGTGTGCATATATATACATATATATAAATTTGGGGTGGTAATATATATATTATTGTATATATAATATATATATTACCACCCCAAATTTATATATGTATGTATAATATACATACATATATACATATATATATACATATATATACATATATATATCATGGAACCACTTTAGCCTTTTTAATGTGTACAGCTCAGAGTCATTAAGTTCATTCTCATTATTGCATGATTGACAGTCACTATGCTGCATCTCTGGAACATTTCCATTATTCCAAACTGAAATCCCATTCCCATTAGGCAATAACGTCCTACTCTCCTCTCTCACCAACATCTGGCAACCACCATTCTACTTCCGTCTCTGTGAATGTGACTATTCTAGGTACTTCATCTAAGTGGCATAATATAATTTTGCTCTTTTTGTGCTTGGTTTATTTATTTCACTTAGCATAGTGTCTTCAGAGTTTATCCACACTGTAGCATGTACTAGAATCTCATTCTAACTTAAGGTTGAATAATATTCCATTGTATGAATATACCATACTATGTTTATCCGTTCATCTGTTGGTGGACACTGAGGTGGTTTTCCACATTCTGGCAACTCTGAATGATGCTACTATAAACACGGGTATACAAATATCAGTCTGATATTTCAGTTCTTTGGGTTGTATATCCAGAATCAGAATTGTTGGGTCATATAGTAATTCTTTGAGTTTAATTTTTGAGTAACTGCTATATTGTTTCCTGGAGTGGCTGCACCATTTTATATTCTCACCAACTATGCACAATAACTATAATTTATCCACATTCTCACCTACACTTGTCATTTTTTGCTGCTTTTTTTTTCTGTGCTAATGGGCAGGAAGAGGTATCACATATTGGTCTTAATTTGCATTTCCTAAGTGATTAATGGTGTTGGGCATCTTTTCATGTTCTTGTTGACCATCCATGTCTTCTTCAGAGAAAAATGTATTCAAATGTTGGCTTATTTTTAATTGTTTTTTGTTATTGTTGAGTTGTATGAATTCTTTATACATTCTGAATAGCAGTCCTTCAATGATTTGCAAATATTTTCTCGTATTCTGTGACTTGCCTTTTCCCTCTTTTTTTAGTATCCTTTGGTACACAAAAGTTTTTAGTTTTGATGAAGTTGAACTTATGCATTTTTTATTTTGTTGCCTGCAATTTTGGTGTCAGTTTATTTCTAAATATTTTATCCTTTTTGATGCTACTATAAATGGAATTGCTTTTTACACTGTGCATTGTGAGTGGAAAAGCAACTGATTTTTGAGTTTTCCTTTTTGATTTATGGGGATAACAAAAACTTACTTGCAAGAATTTGTAAAGGTTAAACTCATGTCTAAGAGAGAGCTTATCAAATTATTATTATTAATACTGATTGACTTGTTATTGGTGTTCTGTGCTAGAGTCCCACTTAGAACGCATGGCCCAAGCCCAAACTTTTAGGTCATGGAGAGGGACCCAGATGTTATCAAAAGAGTTGGATTGGGGTTAATCCAGGCTCTGATATTTCTTATTCTCATGACCTTGAACAAATCACTTCATAACTTTAAGCTGCAGTTTGCCCATTTGAAAATTGTGAATGCTAATATCTGACTCTTAGCATGCCTGTGAAGATCAAAGAAAAAAAGTGTGTGTGTGACAGTGTTTAGCATTGTGTAGTGATTGTTCCTATAGCTACTGATTAGGGGCTAGACTGGCAGGGCTGAAAGCTTGGCTCCTGCACTTACCAGCTGGTGAACTTGAGCAAGTGCCTGTTCCCATGTACCTCAGTTTCTCCATCTAAAAAAGGGGGATTACAGTGGTATCTATAAATGAGTTAAAATACATAAAGTGCTCAGTGCCTCACATTTATCACCTACATGATGATGATCATTATTATCATCATAATAAGTACTCTAATCACTTTCCTGCCCTGTGTCAGAAGGTTTATAGACTTACAAAATCATTTATAATCTTTTTTTCCCTCCTCATTGTGAATGAAGTCTTTGGGGGGAAAGAGAAAGATTTCTCCACCGACAGCCTGAAGTCCCCCTGTTGGGAGTGCTTCTGCCTCCTCTTTGCAGTGCCACCACCTGGAGGGGACACCCCCACTCCCCCAGCTCCAGCAACAGGCCCGCTGGAGATCTGAGCAGATGTTTCTGCTTTTCAGACCCAGGCATTTCCTCTCTTCTAGCAGCACATGCCAGCACAGTCAATATCTGGAAACCCGCTGCTTCACAGTAGGGCTGAGGACTAAACTGGTACTTTACTAGAAAATGGTAATAAAGCAATTTGAATTGCTTTTCATCCTCCCTGCTCTTAACAGCTTTTAGGTTCATATGAGACCAATCAATTAATCCTGCTTCGGAGTTACAGGAACGGGGTCTTTTCCAGCCTCTACATTGGAGATGGGGCCAGAAGAGCGATTTTCCAGCCTTATCCCACAAAGACCACTCAGCCTGGTATCTGGGGCAGTGCTGGCTGGGGGTGCCCATTTGGCTGGCTCCATATTCTTGCAGCCTGGACACACCCCAGGTGCTAATTAATGGCCTCTACCCCAAGAGCAAACCATAATTGTGATTCTGCTTTGAAAGATCTTCTCCTCCCCACATACTTTCTCCCTTCCATCTCAGGTTTCTGTCTGGAAGAGTTAATCAGGTAGAGATGATGATTCATCTGAATGGAAATGGATATGTCCATTAAAAAGGAGTTGCTGTTTCCTTCCTGACCAAGTGCAAGGTAGTCCCTGTCAGCTTCCTCCTTCATCTTGAGGATGTCCTCCCAGCATCTCTAGGACTGTGCTCAGAACACAGTAGCTCAGATACAGTGAACAAAAACAGAACTGAAACAAAACAAACTGGGAAATCATGGAGGTTAGGCCAGGATTTCTCTCTCTTTTCTTCATGACTAAGTATTGACTGTTAGGGTTTCAGGAATTAATTTTTTTTTTTTTTGCAAAAAAAAAAAGAAAACTTAGGACAAAAAGACAAATGATTAATCCATAAATGGACAGTAACAGATTGAAAGTGATCAATGCAAGCCAGCTGACACATTGACTCTTCTGCAGACAAATTGGTGATGGGACAAATTGATGTTTTCCCCGAGTTGTAGAGTCCGTGTGGGGTATTTCTCCATCTCAGCACAGATTTTTGCCAGAAGTTGTCTTGAGACCTCAAGCACAACTTGTTTAGACATTTTCCAGTTGTAATTTTTTTCTAGGCTGTTAAAAATATTAACTTTGACAGCTTTAAAATGATGGCCTCAAAATTGGAATAATTTACATTCTGGAATTAAGATAATTCAGGCATTTCTGCTGGCAATGACAAAGAGTAGGAGCCAGTTATATAAATCCCAGATTTGAGGGAGATGGAGCCATTAGCATAGATTGGTCAGCCGTAGATATTCAGAGCAGTCACCTTCCCGTGTAAATGAATCTTTATGTCTCTCCCAGGCAGGCCCAGATTCAGAGCTATTTTTGGAGCTCCTCTTGGATCAGGCGATCTGGAAGAGGGTGGGTGAGGGCTTCAGACACAGGACACTCTCCTACTGCGGGCCTCTTGGAGCTCTGTGAGACTTGGAGAGTCAAAGGAAAAAACTGCAGCCATCGTCTGGCTGTTGTGTGTTTACTCTAGACCTTCTCCCCTCTACCTCCTGGGTCTCCGTCCCAGGGAGCCAACACAGAAGGCATTCAGACCAGTTCAGTGGTCCTGGCCCAGGCCCAGCGCTCTCTGCCAAATTCCAAACACACCTGCTAAACGGATTCCTTTCTCCCAGCACTGTGCTGACATTTTCAGCTGGAACCAAAGTCACTTTTTCGGTCCATAGCATTCCTCTGACTACTAACTAGATCATTTGTCCACCCCATTCCTCAGGAGTTACTCCTTGATTCTGGCTGGAAACAACTAAATCAAAAGAAAACTTGGTCTAAGCCCTAAGGCGGTGGTTGGGAAGTGATAGAATGGTAATCATATTCTACAGGGTAAAATGAAAGCAACAGCTTACCATTTTGAGTTTCTCCTCCTTGGTACCAGGTACATTCGTGGCTGTCACATTTAGTTATCCCCAGATCGTTCCAGCATGTCATCCGCAGTTCACATATTAAAAAAAAAAAGTCAGAAAACTAAAAAACTTTCTCCAGAGATACTTGACTGATGATTGGGTCAGATGGAACCCCAAATCCATGGCTTGGATATTTCAACTGTCACCTCTAGAAAACATGTAGGTGACTGAGTCAATCATCCCTGTGTAAGTCAACAGATAGAAGGGACACTAGGAGTGACTAAGACCTCCCTCAAATATGTGGCATACGAGTGGGTATAAGTTCAAATTAGCCATAGCATCTGGAATTTTGTGATTGGAAAGGATATTAAAGGCAGTCTAATTCAGCTCTTTAATGAACACCCAAAGTCTGGAGCATTTAAGTATATGGCAAGTAGTTCTCAGACCGGGGACAATTTTGACTTTCAGGGGACTTTGGCAATGTCTGGAGGTATTTTCAGTTTCACAATTTGGGTGGGATTCCAGTGGGCCATGGAGGCCAAGGATGTTGCTAAGCATTTCACAATGTCTAGGACAGTTCCCCTTGCTTTCCAGAACACACTACACACACACACACACACAAAAAAAAAAAAAAAAAAAAAAAAAAATTAACTGAATTAATAATGTCAGTAGTGTGAGGGTGAGAAACCTTGATATATGGGAAGGTAAGATGATAGAAACATATATAATCTAGACCAAGCTCCTCACTGTTATAGACAGGAAAATGAGGCCCAGGATGGTGAAGTCATTAACCCTTGGTCACATATTAAGGTTTTAGTAGAGCCAGATTTGTGCTGCATTGGACATCAGCACATGAAATCTGTAACATTAAATGTCTCTCTCTCTCTCTCTCTCTCTCTCTCTCTCTCTATATATATATATATATATATATATATATATATATATATATATATATATAACAAAAATTGTGACTGCAGTGCATTCATAGAAAAATGCATAAAGAAAAATATTGGCAATGTTTATCACAAAGCATAGTCACATTTACTTTGGGCATATACTTATACAAGGGGAAGATACTGTCCATTTATAATTTCTATTTAAAGAAACGTAAAGCTGGGCATGGTGGTGTACACCTATAATCCCAATTCTTGGGAACCTGAGACAGGAGGACTACAAGTTTGCAGCCAGCTTCAGAACTTACTGAGAATCTGTTTCAAAATAAAAATAAAATAGGGCTGGGAGTATACTTCAGTGTTAGAGTGGTGCCCCTGGATTTAATCCCCAGTACCAAAAAAAACCCCCAAAAAACCCCAAAACAAACAAACAAAAAAAACTGGTAAAGAGGGAATAAACTAGCTCCAAATCCCATAGCTAGGAAGTGGCAGAGTTCAGATCTGAACCCATTTTCTCTAACTTTAATTAATTAATTAATTATTTATTTTTGTGATACTGGGGATTGAACCTGGAGGCATTCTACCTCCGAGTTACATCCTCTCTTTTTTATTATTTATTTTGAAACAGGGTTTCATGAGGTTGCTAAGTCTTGTTACATTGCTGAGGCTGTCCTCAAACCTGAGATCCTCTTTGACTCAGCCTCCCAAGTACTAGGATTATAGGCGTATATCACTATACTCCGCTTCATTTTCTCTAACTTTTAAATCAAAGGACCTTGGGATAATGAGTCCAGCCTTCATTATTTCCATGACTGAAGAGGCATGAAAAAAGGAAAAAAAGAATGTTTATGTCCTTATATGCAAGACCTATAGGATGTTCAAGTATTTTTTTAATTGTATTCCATACATATGCATTTGATGTAACTGTCGACTCCATTGCTATGAAGGATGCTGGATTTACTCCTGCAGGTTCTGCTGTTGGGTATACAAATTGCTCTAAAATTTCTAGAGGATAATTAAGCATTCTGTATGAAGAGCCACCCTTTGATACGGTTATTTCGCCCATTGGAATCTGTCCTAAGAAAACAGTCAGACTTGCAGATAGATTTATGCACAAAGATATTATGATAATAATAATGGCTGGGATTTATCGAGCTCACACCATATGCCAGACTCCGTGTTAAGTGCTTTTTACATGCATCATCTTATTTACTTCTCCTACTGACACTATGAGCTGAGTATTTTTCTCGTCCCCATTTATACACGGGGAGGCTGAGGCTTAGACAGTCTCAGTAATTTGGCCAAGGCTACTTGGCTCTATATGATAACAGAGATTCAAAGCCAGGCAGACTGATTCACAAGGTTAATTCCTTCATTTAAATCCCTATGTGATACTGATTAATAGCAGTAAATTACAACTTTATTGGGAAAAATTGAGAAGAATGTGGAAGTGTAATATTAGTGAACTTGGTTAAGGTGAATTGTGACCTGTTTCTTCTTTTGGCATTCTTTTGGGATTTTTCTTTTGTTTTCTTTCCTTTTCTTTTTGAGGGGGGGGATATTGGATTGAACCCAAAGGCATTCTACCTCTAAGCTGCAGTCCCAGACCTGTTTTATTTATTTATTTTTTATTTTAAAAGAGTCTCACTAAGTTGCTGAGGGCCTCACTAAATTGCTGAGACTGGAATCGAACCTGCAATCCTCCTGTTTCAGCTTTCCAAGGACTGAGATTACAGGTGCGTGCCACCCCACTTGGCTCCTTTTGGCATCCTACACTGAAGTAAATCTTGACCATGCCTTCTTTGGTGGAAAAGGATGTCAGATTTGCTTAGGGGCTTTGCAGATGGTCCTCACTCTTGCAGAATATTATTTAGAGCATGACTCTGGTCACTGGAAGGAGAACAAAGTGGATTGGAAAGGAGACAGACCTTAATTTGAATCCTGGCTGGGTTCAACATCCTAGTTCAGCTTTTGACAAACTATTATACCTGGCTTTTCACGTTATTGAGATGAGTAAGTCAATCCACCTAGTGGGGTTGCTGAGTAGGATCCTTGACTTGTTAACAGTAGGTGCTCACTAAGAGCTGGGCAATGGAAAAAGGCAGAGGTGGAGCTCTCTACTGGTTCCAACCCCAAGGAGGAAGCCTTGTGATCATCTGAGGGAAGCAGATTCCTGGCTGTCCTTGGGTACAAGGAAGTAAGGGAGAGCTACTTGGGAACCCCGCATTCTGTGGCAAAGTCCTATGAACAATCTTACGATAATGCAAATAGGATAATTGGTTGTGGGAATTGATGCAAACAGGAAAAGCAGACTCAGAAATCCAGAGACTAGACTGCCAAATGGGAAGGCTCTTTCTTCAGTGGAAGCTCAGGTAGGTCTCACGGACCCAGCCAGGCTGTGCATCTGAGGGGAGAAGCCTCAGTAACCAGGCAGCTGCCTCTGATGTCTGCCCCAGGCTCAGATGAGACCTACTGATCTCCAGCTCCTGAGAATGGAACTTGAGATGTGACCATGGTGACTGGACTCAGATTTCCTGGAGAGTCCCCAAATAATCTCTGCTTTGGAGGTGACTCAGCTTGGCAAAGGTCAGGATCTGTGGCCCCTTATCACAAGTGTTTGACTCACAGAGTGTCAGAGCTGGAGGAAGACTTGGATATAAGTCATCTCAGCCAGCCCCTCCATTTGGAAATTAAGAAAAGTTCAGAGAGAAGGGACATGTCTAACCCAGCTACTACATAAGAGTGCAGAGCACCATCCCACGTCCCGCTGAATCAGAGTCCAGAGAGGGCTTCCCCCTCTACCACCTTACTGCTGTTTATCAGTCATCTTTCATGATCTATTTTTTGTTCTGTCTCTTTACTCAGGTATAGAGGGAGCTTATGGACTTGCACACACTAAAATGTACATGGTGAAGACAAGGAAGTACACATCCAGTCGGTCAGCAAATGCTGTAGATTCTTACCCCCAAACATCTTCTGAATCCATTTCCATCTCTCCGGTTCAAACTTATTACCTCTTTTCTGAGTATTTGCAAAAGTCTAACTGGTTGTCCTATCTTTAGTAACTGCTTCTCTTCTCGGACTTTTTTTCAACTCTGCAGCCTGATCATTTTTCAAGGAAATCTTTCCATGCTTCCATTACTTACTGGACAAAAATATACTTCTCAGGAGAACATTCAAGGCCTTTTATACAGGGTCCAACCTCCCTTGCCAGGCTTATATTTAACAGGTCTGCCCACTCATGTATGATAGACTCTTATCACACTGGGAAGAGGGATAAGGAGCTCCTTTTGCCTGAATACCTTTTTCTTTGTTGTTGTTGTTTTGGTACTGGAGATTGAACCCGGTGGCATTCTGCCTCTGAGCGACACCCCCAGCCCTTGTTATTTGTTTTACTTTGAAACAGGGTCTTGCTAGGTTGCTGAGAGTCTCACTGAGTTGCTGAGGCTGTCCTTGAACTTTTGATCCTCCTGTCTCAGCCTCCTAAGAACTGGGATTACAGGTGTGTGCCATCGAGCCCAGCTCTGGATGGCTTTTTCACAGCATTCTCTCTGCCTGGAAGGCCTGTCTCCCCTACTCCAGCCCAGAGACTTTGCTCATTCCTTATGCACAGCTTAAACATCACCTTCTTTATGAAGCCCTCCATCATACTTCTCCAGGAAAAATACATCACTCTTTATGCTCTGAGTCTTGAGTGCTCTGCACCCTCTGGTATTATAGCTTTCATATGGGATTGAAGTGACTTATTTATTTGCCTGTCTCCCCAAGGAGGCTGAGAGTGAGTATTTTCACAGCAGGGGTTCTGTCTGCCTCATCTACTCTCAAGTCCTAGCATAGGGCCTGCCATAGAATAGGTGTTCAGTGCTGTTTTATGAGTTAATGAGTGCATAAACTATCGAATTAACATATATAACAATTATTTATTGCTTGTGGGCTGCTCCATCAAGCAAATTGTTAGGTAGATGTTCACCAAGCCTGGGAGGGCATATTTGGGATGGTCTGAATTAAATTATAGCCTATGTAGGACTGAGAAATGAGCATGGGTAGAGAAAATACTAGTGATTTTAAATATAGCCCCAAATAAAACTTAGAAGGGAAGATGCCTTGAAATGCAGGTGTGCGATAGAAGAGATCCTGCTTCTCATGCGGGCAGCTCTATATACTCTAGGGAAGTAGTGGCAGATGTCGACTTGGATGATGAAGATGTGATAATTTCCAAGTGCCGTACCAGGGAGACCAACTAAAATGCAATGCGACTTGTCCATGGGTTGTGACATAATGTGCTCTAGGCTGTCAGTCTGGGAAAGCTTGTCCATTATCAGGGATAGCTTCTCAAAGGATATGTCTTGAGATACACTCTGCCCCAGCCACATCACCAAACATGGACTCAGATATGTAAGCTCCTTCATGGCTGTAGAGGCGATCTGACTTATATGTCTGTTGGATCTGACCTCCTGTGTTGTGAGCTTTTGTGTGTAAGGCAGCAACTTTCAGGGGACTCCGAGTTCAGGCGTCAGTTTCCCATCAGAGAAGGCATGAAAGCTAGGGAGTTTGAACCAGCATTTTCAGACAGCTTAGCTGTGACTCTCAGTTGATTTAATTGACATTGAAGTCTTCCAAGTCCTTGTCCTGTCATTTGCTAATATTTTGTATTTGCCTAGAAGAGGGATGGAAATAGATTTAGAAGACACAGTTGCTAAATGGTTTCATTGAATTTTTAAAAATTATACTGTTGTATTACTGAAGGTTGAAGGTTTTATCTGAAAAGATTTCAGTCATTATTTTTATCTGTGCATTCAAGTCTGTTTTTTTCATTTGTATAGAGAGGTAATATCAGGGTGTGTTGGGCAATGTTTCCTGACAGTAGAAGAGCCCTAGAGGTTCTTCCATGTGCTATCCTACTGCATCTTCTTGACAATCTGGGGTGTAGAACTTAGCAGACCCCTTTTACAGATGAGGAGTCTGAAGTGCAGAAAGGTTAAGTCATTTCGTAAGAGCAGGGACACAGACGAGACTTGAACCCATAGTTTTTGTGACTTCCATTGCAATGCTCTTGGTTGGTTCATAGCTCCTGGATTTCCATATTGTTTCTAACACCTCTAAGAGATAGGATTTGGGGTAAATTGCTGTACTCTGTAAGCTACCTGTTCCTCATTGGGCTCATGGCACCCCTCTCTCAAGATGCTCTGAAATAGATTCAGGAAACATGCAGAATGGGGAAGGAAATAAGACGAGCTAGCTAGTCTAGTAAATCCCTCTGTGTGGCCACAATGTAGAGTGGAAGGCTGGAACAGTGAGCCTAGAGGACCTTAATGGAGGCATTTTTCAGATCATTCACATTCAGAATTGCTTTTTTTTTTTTTTTTTTTTTTTTTTTTTTTTTTTTTTTTTTTTTTTTTTTTTTTTTTTTTTTTTTTTTTTGGTGGTGGGGATTGAACCCAGGGTCATTCTACCTTCAAACTACATTCTGAGCCCTATTTTTTTTCAATCTGGAAACAGGGTCTTGTTAAGTTGCTGAGAGCCTTACTAAGTTGCTGAGGCTGATTTCGAACCTGAGATCCTCCTATCTCAGCCTCCCAAGTACTGGGATTATACTTATGTGCCACCATGCCCAGCTCACAGAGTTGCCCTTTGTCCCAAAGTCAGTGGAGATCATTTAGGTTTTAAGGAGATCACTTAAGAAAAATGGGAGATTCGCACTGTCTAGTAGGGTCTCTTTGGTATGTCCCAGTTGGTCACTTATCCTCTCCCTTCCAGTGTCCACCAGGTTTTATACAGTGGCGTTTCTGCAATACATCCTGTCTCCTTCATCTCTTGCTCACAAGCCTTAACCAGCATCTCTCACAGGATGAAAGTACAAACCAACGTTCCAGGCTCTTCACCCCTTTGCTCCCTCCTTCCCCCAGTGCCTGCAGCTTCCTTGCAGTGGCTCATCCTGATGAAAACCCTTTTGGTTGTTTCTTGCCTTTATACACACTGCTCTGGGGGAGGTGGGGGGTGGGACACGTGGCTCCTGGTCTCCTCCAAGGCATACAATCTTAATCATTCAGACTCAACTCAGCCAGCATTGTTCCACCTTACTGTAATTATGTGTCTGTCTCCTGCATCAAGGGCGCACTCCCTAAGAATAGTGGCATATCTTATTCGTCTCTGAACCTTAACATGTGGCAGGGCACTCAGCATCTGCAGACCCATGCAACAGCCTGGCATGGGCTCCAGAGGTGGATTGTCCTAGTTCTAACTCCAGATCTGCCACCTACTAGCTGCACAGGTTGCTCTGTGCCTTTTTCTTCACTTGCAAAATGTACTTACCTTCTGGGGTTTATTATATGTATGTATATACTTATGTGTAATAGTATAGATGAATGGGATTAATGCCTTTACAAAGAGGACTAGGGAGCATGTTCTTCCCTTCCATTTTGTGCTATCCTTGAAGCAGGGAGGTAGCTCTCACCAGACACTAAATTTGCTGGCACCTTGATCTTGGACTTCCCAACCTTTAGAACTGTGAGAAATAATTTTACATAATTATAAACTGTCCACTGTAGGGTATCTTTTAAAAATAGGAACTAGAATAGACTAAATCAATATATTAGTCCATTTTGTGCCACTATAACAAAATACCTGAGGCAGGCTAACCTCATAAAGAAAAGAGGAAGGCGGGCGTGGTGGCGCACGCGTGTAATCCCAGCATTTGGGAGGCTGAGACCGGAAGATACGGGTCCACAGCCAGCCTCAGCTACCTAGTGAGGCACTCTGCAACTTAGTGAGACCCGGTTTCAAAATAAAGAATAAAAAATAGGGCTGGGGGTATAGCTTGAAGGTAGAACGCCCCTGAGTTCAATCCCCAGTACTGAAAAAAAAAAAAAAAAAAAAAAGAACAGAGGTTTATTTATTCCAGAGTCTTGGAGGCTAAAAGTTTAAACAGCCTAATACCAGCTCTGGCAAGAATACCTCCTTTGGTTGTATCATCTCATGGTGAATGACAAAGGTAGGGGCACCTGTGAGAGGAAGTGAGATTGCATTGCCAGACACAAAGCCAGAGAGCTCTGTAGGGCCAGGCTCAGGCTCAAATGATCACCCCCTCATGAGAATGACCAAAGGATCGCAAAAGACCTACCTCAGTCCACACCAAGGGCAGCATCCTCAATTGATCTAAGGATGTCCTACAAGTCCCCACCTCTTAAAAGTTTCTTCACCACCTCCCAATATTATCACATTGGAGACCAAGCTTCCACACATGAAGCGTTGGGAGGCCCATGAAAACCATATGAAACCACAGCCAACATCCAGTTACAGCAAGACTCGTTGGGACCAAGCACCTTTTACATACCTGAGCCTCTCAATTGCAGGCCATTGCTGAGGATTTCAGCATCTGGCTCTGTGTTGATATTTGTGTCCAGCTCTATGACATAGGGATCAGATCCTTTGCTGCAATATCTACCAATTCCCACAAGTGACCATCCATGTATATGTGAGAAGGGATTCTCACATTCTTCCTTTTCAGAGGCCCAGGTAACAGATAGAGACTTGTAGATGGGCTCAAGGATGCTCGGGAGAAAGCGCATCTTTAAAGGTGGTAGTGGCGGGTAGTAGTGGGGAATAGAGAAAGACAAGAGAGAAGGCAACCTAACAGAACCTCCAAGGAGGATGCTGGCTACTCCATTTGGCCAGCTTCCATTTCCCAAAGAACTCTGGATGGAAACAAAAGGAGAGAAGGTATTATATTATGAAACTAATGGCCCAATCTTTAAAATATTGAATGGTTGCATTATAAATAATATATAACTTATCAGGCCCAAAATGCTTGTTCTGTAGACCTGTTTATTCAGTTGCTAAGATATATATCCTCGGCCACTTTCTTTTTTTCCCATTAAAAAATCTATTTCATTGAAAAAATACAACATCCTTCTGACATAAATTCTGATGTAATTTTTCAGAAATGTGAAACCTGATGAAAATATAGAGCTTCTCTACAAAAGCCTTGCAAAGCAGTGGCTTGAAATTTATCTGAAAGAACAAAGCAAAAAAAAAAAAAAAAAGATGCACCACTAAACTGTGTTTATTTGGGGAGAGGTAGAATTAACAGCTGAGGATTCTAGACCTGTCTTTCACTAACTAACTGTTACTTTGGGTAAGTTACTACTAAACTTCCTTAACCTAGACTTACCCCACAAGAAGACTGTGCTACATTTATTTATTTATTTATTTATTTATTTATTTATTTATTTATTATACTTTTATTGGTGCATTGTAGTCTCACATCATAATGTAGATGAGAGTGATAGTGACATACATGCACACAGAACTTGGTGAACTTCCCCCAGCTCCCTCCCCACTCCTTCCCCTTCTCTATACAGGATATTAAGATTGACATTGATAATTTCACATATGTACATAAGACTGTGCTATTTATTTATTTATTTATGATACTGGGGATTGGATCCAGGGGCATTCTGTCTCTGAGCTATACCCTTATTTTATTTTTATGTTTTTGAAACAGAGTCTCACCAAGTTGCAGAGGGCCTGGCTAAGTTGTTGTGAATCTGTGATCCTTCTATCTCAGCCTCCTAAGTGCTGGGATGATAGGTATAAGCCACCACACCCTGCTTGACTACTATTTTAATAAAAAAAAAATATTTTCTTAACCTCTTGTGAAAGAATATATAGTAGCCTCTGAGAACTAGAAAGATCTCTAGAATTCACCTTTCTACCCTCCTTCCTGATATGAGGACCAAAGCACACTGTGCTAGGTGGGGCTTTTTGTGGCGTTTTTTTTTTTTCCTTAAAAGATCTTCCAGGAAAGAGATTCTATGATTTGCTTCTATAACTCAGTCTACTGCTTAACAACATCTACCATCATCTTGGAGTTCTTTTTCCATCAAACACAGTGGAGTGCTTTAAAGGACATGTGTGCATATGTGTGCGGACACACACACACACACACACACACACACACACACACACCCCTGACTGCAGAGGACTATTGAGATACAACAGGTGCAATGAGTTATAGATCTTACAAAGAACACAAAGAAGCATCCAGTCAGCAGGAACAGCAGTTGCCAAGAATTTAATTCATCAGTACAAATCCAAATTTACAAAGAACTAATCCCACATAATGGATAAAGGACAAAAAGGACGGATTAATGGGCGAAGAGGGAGTTTCTGAAAATTCACATCTCAAGTCCACTGAACTCCTCATTTGGCCTGATTCATTTTCCTTCTTTTCCCACCAGATCTTAAAGTATTTTTCTTGAGAAAAAAATGAAGTTGACTGTGATGAATAGCTGCAGCCCAAGACCATGTATGTGCTCAACTGCTCTGAAGTCAGTGTGACTTTTTCTGGGTGTGGAAATGCATCTGTGTCAGGAATGTGGGGGAGATTGTGGTGGAGAATAATGAGTCCCTTCCCCATGGTTTCCATTGCCCTTGCAGAGTCAGGGTAAAAATTTGCTTCTTCTCAAAGGAAAAGAAACCTTTTTTTCTCTCAGTTACGGAGGAAATACTCTCCTAGTGACAATTCAAAATGACTGGTTCAGTCTAATACCCAACAATGCTGTCTTCAAGACTGACTAATAGTTCTTCACTGGGTAACAACTTCAGCCCAGGTTGGAAATCAGCCTCGTTGTGTTGCTTTTTAAGAGATTCTGCTCTTTTTTTTTTTTTTTTCTAGCAGCTGTATCTTGGAGATGATGTGTATCAAGAGGAACAGAAGGAGAATGGCTTCTTCTCAAACAATTCTACCTGGGCCCAAGGGACTTGACTCTTTACCCATTTCCCCATTTTTTTTGTTCACTTTCTCTGTATTTGCTCCAAAATGCTTATCTCTGAGGATCTGAGTTCCATCCTCTACTATTCTCAGGTTGAACTCATTCACATCCACAATTTTAAGCAATATACCTATGTGGATGACCCTCAAATCCTCATCTCTTGTTCTCACTTTTCTCCCAACTTTGCAACTCCATTGTGAAATTGGCTAGTTACACATATGTGGAAGTCTTATAGCCGCATTAAATGTTACTCATTCCAAGCAGAATAAATCACTTCTTAAACAAAACATGCTGCTCTATCTAGTTGCCTTAGGGAGGGGATTTCGGTCTATGTTGACTCTTACCAGAATATCAATGATTCTTTTTTATTCGCATCAATTGTCTATTTGATTTCTTATTTTTCTTGCTTTCTTACTTTACTGAACTAGGTTCTCTATTTCTTCCTTTACATTTCCCTACACACCGAGAGGACATTTTTGCATTAATTTGGTCTCTCCTCTCTTTGTTTTACCATTAGTTACTTTCATTTATTGTTGAAAAAAACCCAAAACTCTGAAATATATTAAATGCACATCATACTGTAATTATGTGTTAAAATGCTTGTTTTCCCCCTTAGAGTGTAGGATTTCTAAAGATCAGTTTTATCTTTATTATCAAAAGCATCTAACCTAATCTTTAGTGTCAGGTCTCAAAATGGTGCCCAAACCTTGAATACAAGAAGTGAAAAAAGAATACTTCAAACCTTGAATACAAGAAGTGAAAAAAGAATAAATGTTGGTGATGGGGCTATTGGAACTCTTCTACACTGTTGGTGGGATTGCAAATTATTAGTTTAGCTGCTATGCAGATCGGTGTGGAGATTCCTCAGAAAACTGGGAATGGATTTACCATACAATCCAGCTTTACCACTCCTGGGTATCTTTCCAAAGGGACTGAAATCAGAGAACTACAGTAATATATGCATATTCTTGTTCATAGCAGCACAATTCACAATGGCCAAATTATGGAACCAACTTAGGTGTCCATCAACAGATGAATGGATTACAAAATTGTGGGATATCCACACAATGAAATTCTACTCAGCAATAAAGAAGAACAAAATTATGTCATTTGAAGGAAAATGGAAGGACCTGGAAAACATTATGTTAAGTGAGATTAGCCAGTCACAAAAAGTGAAGGGTCAATGAAAGAATTACTACCATTGGCTTTGTGTACATATGTGAAAATACCAATGTCAATGTCAGTACTCTGTATGGGGAAGGGGAGAGATGAGCAGGGAGCCGGGGGGGGGGGGGTCTACCAAGTGTTGTGTACATGTATGTCATTGTCAACATGATTTACATTATGATGTGAGACTATAATGCACCAATAAAAGCATATTAAAAAAAACTTGAATACATTTACTTAAGTCTGCTCAGTGTTTGTGCCAAAGGAATCACTTTTCAAATTAAAAAAAATCAAGACATCTTATGCGAAATCAAGTTTTTCTTGAAGAATCAGAATGGCTGACAATGCTGGACCCCATTCTTATTCAGTAACCATGGATGTGGGCAGAGGAGAGAGCAAGTCTGCCCCAGTGTACCCTTCTCCCCACCATTTTCCAGTGATTCACAACATTCAGCCTACTTCATGTCACCTGTAGACACTTGAGTTTGTTTTTTCCAACTGGAGCACAGATATTTATTGGATGAATGCCTCATTGCTAGCTATGTATAATGCAGATCTCAAAGATTTCCCTGTGCCCTATTACACGTTAAAGTCTTTACAGCAGGTTTTGGAATGCACTTCAGTTCCATGGCAATTACGGAGACTACATGCAAACTCGAGTGAGCGCCTGTTCGTTCTTTGCCTTCCCAGGCAGCTTATCTGGTCACAGGCAGTGAGAGAGCTGTCTTTGGTGCACAGGCCTTCCTCGTATCAATTAGAGATCACAACCAGGACACACACCAGTGTGCTGAGTGGTGTGGTGCAGATTTTTAAGTGCAATCTGAATGTTGGGAGGAGCTGGAGATGGCATCAATTTGGGAAGTGAGGAGGGATCGTAGATGGTTCTTGGAATGGATGGCATTTAATATGGGTACTGGAGGAAGAGTAGGATTTTGCTAGAAGAGATTAGGAAGAAGGCTAGTTCTAGGAAAGAAAATGGCAAGAACAGAGACTTGGGGTGTGCTGCAGGCAACAGATCAGGTGTCCAGGTAGGCAGAATCATGGCATACAAGCAGGGGAGGAAGGAAAGCAGAGCCCTTCAAGGTGAAGGCTTGGGGAGCTCTGAGAAGGGGTTCAAACTCACACTTTCCTTCCTAGGACTGCTACTGCAGCTCATCTCCAGCCCCCCTCCTCTCCTCCACTGCCACTTTCAGCTTTCAGTCCCCTCACATCTGAGGTGCCAGTGCTCTCCTGGCTTGTCCCTGCCTCTGTAGTCTTGTTCCTTTATGCTGCATTGCCTGCAGGGACCAGGATAATCTTCCTAAAATAACACACTAATCATGTAATAGTGGATAATTCGCCTATCAAAGGAAACTTCTTTGTTTTGTTTTATCTTACCAATTTAAAACACCTTTCCCTGATTTTCAATAATATAAACTCACACCATCTGCATAAGCCTGTTTTCCACTGGTCACCCCATACATTCCTCAGTATGGCCTATAGGGGTTCTTTGTCCCAGCATGTGTGTACACACAAGCAGGGAGGAACAGATGTTCCTATCAGAAGAACTAAGTGTGAAACTTACCTTCATCTTTTACTATCTGAGTAGCATTGCCTCAGTCCTTTAATTTAGTCTGAGTTTGCAAAATTGTGCATGTGTGTGTGAGTGCGCATGCGCAGGCGCACATGCACATTATTGGGAATTGAACCCGGAACATTCTACCTCTGAGTTACACTTCCAGCTCCCATTTTATTTCATTTTTTAAATTTTGAAATGGTTTTTCTAAGTTGCTGAGGCTGGTCTCAAGCCTACAATCTTCCTGCCTCAACCTCCGAAGTACTGGGATTCCAGACGTATGCCAACATGCCTGGAATGCAAATGTTTTTAAGAAGTGGATTTAATATGATGATTATTTTATTGGTGCATTGTAATCACACATCTTAATGTGGTACAAACTAGTAGAGTCATACATGTACACAACACTCATTTAACCTTTCCCTAATTCTCACCCAGTTTCCTCATCTCTCCCTCCTTATGATAAATTTTTTAAAGAAGACTGAGTCAAGTGGCGTCTATTCTTTAAAGTCCTTTCTAATCTCCCAGAGGAATGAGAATTCTTCTTCTCAACATTTGCCTTGTCCAGAACTTTAATATACCCTACAGCAGACTGTATTTCAATTATTTGATACTAATGACAAGTTTTATGAACACTAATTTTCATATGACAAATCCTTTACCTGTAATTTTTCTTCTGTAGTCCTATAATTTAGCCCTATAAAGTTGTATGCACATTTATAACCTTGTGAAGGCAAAGAACACATCTGATTCTTTTCCATGTCTTCTCTGCCAGGCACTTGATTGGCACATGATAGATGCTTGTGAAAGGTAGAATTCTAAGAAGGTCCCCAAGACTTCTGCCCCCTCCCCCTGTGTCCATGCCCCACATAATCTCCTCCCCTACAGTGTGGGTGGGATTTATTGATATGATGGCTATTACTCTCGAGGTTAGATTACATTGTTTGGTTAAGGTGAAAGGATTTGAGCAGGTATAAAGTCCCTAACTAGTTGACTTTGAGATAATCAAGAGGGAAGTTATCTTGGTCGAGCCTAACTTAATTAGACTAAAGCCCTTAAAGGGGGGATGGGGCCCTTGCTGGGGAGAGAGCGATTTTCCTGATGGTTTTGGAAAAGGAAAGTGCCATGTTGTGACAGGGTCTATGGAGGGAGCCATGCAGCAGGAATCTGGGGGTGGCCTCCAAGAATAAAGAGTGGCCTCTAACTGATAGCTAGCAAGATTGTGGGATCTCAGACACCTGCAAGGAATGAACTCTGCCAATAGGCTGAATCAGCTTGGAAGTGGATGGTCCCCAGTTGAGCTTCCAGATAGGAACGTAGCCTAGCTGATGCCTATGGGAAACCTCAAGAAGAGGATTCAGCAAGCTATGCTGGGACTCTTGATTCATGGACTCCCAAGATAACAACTATGTTTTGTTTTAAGCTACTATGTTTATAATAAATTGGTATGCAATCATGAAAGATTACTGCAGTGCTTGCTAACTGTTGGTTGAAAGAATGATCGAGCCAAAGTCCTCTTGCACGTGCTGTATATGCCAAAGTCATGTGTTCCTATGTTGTTTTCTCATGGCCTTCCACATTCTGGAGGACTCCCTTTTTTAATATGGATCCATTCAATCCTTCCTTCCTTCCTTCTTTCTTTCCTTCTTCCCTTCCCTTCCCTTCCCTTCCCCTCCCTTCTTTCCTTCCTTCCTTCCTTCCTTCCTTCCTTCCTTCCTTCCTTCCTTCCTTCCTTCCTTCCTTTCTTACTGGGATTGAACCCAGGGACAGTCTACCTCTGAGCTATATCCCCAGCCCTTTTTTTGCTTTTTTATATCAAAACAGGGTCTTGCTAAGTGGCTGAGGCTGTCCTAGAACCTGTGATCCTACCATCTCAGCTTCCCAAGTACTGGGATTACAGGTATGCACCACCAGGCCCAACTAAGCCCTGTCCATTCTTAATGGTCCATCCTCCCATGAGTCTTTCCCTCGGTGTTAACCTCTAGGGAGCTCACAGCCTAGGTGGTGCTGCTCCTTCTCTATGATGTCCTGCTTGGTGCTGCTCTCCATGGGTCTCATGACATCCTAGTGTGCAGGGCAGAGTGAAAGGCATCTGTCTACCGTTGACAGCAGTAGTTATGGCAAGGCCTAAGCTTCCATACGAGAAACTCTAAAGGCAGAAGAGGAATGTAGATAGAAATTTGCCATCATTATCTACACTAGTAGATGAGAATTCTTGCATGGAAAAAAATAGAGAGAGGAGCAGCCTAGGATAATGCATTAACTCAGAAATCAAGAAAGTCACATGTTAAGAGTTATAAAGTACTTGTCACTCAGTGGACCCTAAATTTATATTAATTTTGCAGCACTTTTCTTTCCTTATATCATCATGGCCGGCAATTAAAATGTTTTTGAAGAATGTGTTATAGTTTGCAAAGTTATTTTTTCCTATGTAACTTTATCAAAGTCAATGAGGTAGGTGTTATTATTTTTATTTTATAATTTTGTCAATCAAGTTATGGGACATAACACATTTGCCAACAATGGAGTTTCCAACTCTGTAAATAAATCAAGATTCACACTCAAGTCTCTGATTTCTAATGCCCTATCTTCCTCATATTCACAAAGATAATCACAAAGTGTTCATGTTTGTGAAAATATAATTTTATCATATTTTGATCAGCTGCTGGTTGAGAGGTGCACGGAACAGCAGAGAAAAGGGGGGGGACAAAGGTTCTGATGAAGGGGGAGTGAGGAAGGCAATGTAGTCTTTCAGGCACCAATAGTTGGAGATTATTGGGTTCATAAGAAGCAGCTGAAATCAGAAATAATAACATCCAGCAGTTAAGACAAATGTATGTGTGCAAACGGAAGAACACACTTCTCTGAACTGCAAAAGGATTCAGAGATTCCCTTTTTTAAAATGATCAAGTGGAGCTGGGCATGATGGCACATGCCTGTAATTCCAGTACTTGGGAGGCTGAGACAGGAAGGAGGATTGAAAGTTCAAGGCCAGTCTGGGCAACTTAATGAAATCCTGCCTGGAAAAAAAAATAATAAAAGAGGTTGAGGGTATAGCTTAGTGGTACAGCACTTGTAGACTTAATCCTTAGTACTGAAAAAAAAAATTAAAGTGGGTGGTAGTTTGCTAGAAAAAACATTGCATATAGCTCTGGAGGTGGAATAATAAGATTAAATGACCAAGGGGTGGTAAAAGAGAATTACAGTATATCATTTCAGGTCACCCTCGGTTCTTCAACTGGCAAGTCAGTGAACGTCTCCCCAAGAAGCTAGAGACGTTGATTGTGCCTCTGGTGGTTTCAGTGTCATATGTAAGACATGACAGAGTTAACATTTACTCATATATTATTGCAGAAAAATGAGTAAGAGCTTCTCACCTCTAAATCAAATATCCGTTACCAGCAAATTGCCTTTTCAGCTGTTGATGAGCCCGTGTTCAACCCAAGAGGCATTTTCTATTCTCATTAGAGACACATATAGTAATAGCAATGGATAATAATGGAGATAATATGCATATTGAATGTTTTATAAGTGCCAAGTCATTGTGCTGCAAGTTTTACAGATTTGATTTCATTTAACCTTTGCAGTAATTTGGAGAGGTTTTTATTTTCATCTCTATTTTGCAGATGAGGAAACTAAGGCTTGGGAAGGTTCAGTAATGTGCTAAGGAACAGACATGTAGGAGATAATAAAACAATGTTTTGGGTAAAGATCTGATTACACAGCTCTCTGACTCTTAACCACTGAGCTACAGAATCACGAAGGGGTGTGATCCCTGAGTCATAGGATGATGGAGCTATATGATCCTTGGCTTATACCACTGAGCTATATGAACACTATAGGAGCTCTATAACAGCAGAGCTATATGTTCATAGAGCTCTCTGTCCACTGAATTATATTAATGTTAAGCTATATGACCACTGAAACATAGGTGATTTTGTGTGTAAAAGTAAATACCCTACTGGTCTAACTGTCTCACTTGGCGGCTCCTCCTCCTCCTCCTCCTGCTCCTCCTTCCCCTTCTCTTCTTGCTTCTCCTTCTTCTTCATCTTAAAGTTAATAACAAGACAATAAAACACAGCTACAGCTTTCCCAGAACATGCAATGTGGAATCTGACATCCTATCTCTGTGCATTACTAGTTGTGGTTATTTGATTCATTCAATTCAACACTTGGTTACCGAACACATCTGTGTACCAGATGCTCTGCTAGGTCCCTGGTTCCATGACATTCAAAGAGGAAGACAGGCATCAAATAATTAGGCATGAGTGGGTGTTATAGGTAGGGTACTCTGAAAATATACCAGAAAGGAATCTGCTCTAGTTACTTAATGATTACGATCAACCTTAGCTTACTTATGTAAACAATGGAGATGATAATGCCTGCTCCACCCACTTTTATGAAAATCATGTAAAGCATTGTAATGGCCATATCATCTAAACTATAGAAAGGTAAATGTTAATTATCCTATTATTTGAAATTGCTATTGTTATAGTGGTAAGATCCTCTGCACATTACTAAACTCCCCATTACATGTTTCTCATCCATGGATATCATACCTCCAACTTGTAGTTTGAAAAAAATAATTCTTAGAAGGTACAAATTCAGTGCTACACATTAGGCAGAATGTGGATATTTGCCAGCTTATGGACTTTAGAACTAATGTGTGCATTAAAGACAGGAGCAAAAGAAATGTATTAGCATTTAATCCCTTGGATCACATAAATGCTGAACTGTTGGTTGAGTGGGAAAGATGCAGATTCATAACCCTTATGTGGAGTTGCCCGGAAGACTGCAAGAAGGGTAGCTGTGACTCTGTTGATAAATTTGGTGGGAAGTTTTCCTTTTTATTCATTTCCTCTTCTATTTTCTTCTAGTTTTTCTAAGTATTTGCCTCAAGAAAAGGAAATAGTTCCATTTTCCCAAACACACACATTTCCCATAAACTCTACAGTCATGATCTTGAAGTGAAATCTCAAAACTGAATTTCTAAGAGGATCAGTTGGAAACTGATGCTTGATGTAGGGAAGAAAAAGCTTTTACTCAATTATCTACAATAACAGCAGGGGAAGCGCCGAAAATTACTGACACAGTAAATGGATTTTTTTTTTTTTGCATAAATGTTCTCTGTTTTTGAGTTTACTTTAGTGTGAAAGATCTTTATTATGAAATGGTCCTACTACTATCTCATGCTCTTGTTTTTCAAAGAATGAAAATGAATTTATTTATTTATTTTTGTCAAAGCCAATGGAATCACCATGGTAGATTGTTTAGTATTAAAACATCTGACAGCTCCCAAGATTTCACTTTCTGCAGTTAAATGGATAATGTTTGGTGTGACCATACAAAGGATGATGTGCTCTTAGAAGAGCAGACATCACTTCCTATTTTTTCCTTAAAAAAGAAAACAGTTTTATTGAGATATAATTTATAGGCTACAAACTTCAGTTATGAAAATGTCCAATTCAAAGGCTTTTAAAAAATATACAGAGGGGTACAGCCATCAACATATCTAAATTTAGGAGATTTTCATCCCCTCAACAAAAGAAAACCCTCATATTCTTTAGCAGTTGCTCCTATTTCTCCCAACTCTGCTACCCTCTGTCAACTTCTGTTTCCTGTCTCTATTGATTTGTCTGTACTGGACTTTCCATATAAATTGTATCACACAAGATGTAGTCCTTGAAAATTTTATTGGCACATTATAATTACACAACATAGTGAGATTCATTGTGATATATTCACACATGAACACAGTATAATTTGGTCTGTATCATTCCCTGTACCTCCCCTTGCCTCAGAAAGTCAACTGTCACATGTGGAAGCTAGAGAGAAAAAAGAACAGAAAAGGGACCTCACGAAAACATGAGAGACCAATAGAGCAGTGGAAAGGGATTGGAGAACAGAGGAGGGGTAAGAAGAGTATGGTCTTTTGTGCTTAGTTCTTTTCACTTAGCATTTTTAAAAGATTCATCCACACTGTGGCATGTATCAGTACTCCCTTTCCATTGCTGAATAATATTCCACTGCTTGGGTAGGCCATATTTTGTTTAGCTAACGTCCTGCTTTTTTCACCTGTCTGAAATGGTAACTTCCTAGAAACCCTTCTTTCCTTGATTTTGCAATACCACTTTCATTTCTCTGGCTATTCTACCTCAAACCCCTTCACGGGGTTCTCTTTTTCTAATTACTCCTTTGTTGTTGTTCTGGGAATTTAACCCAGGGGCATTCCACCTCTGATCTACTCTCCCAGCCCTATTTTATTCTCTTTTGAAACAAGGTCTAGCTAAGTTACTGCACAAGCCTAGAACCTGTGATCCTTCTGTTTCACTCTCCCAAGTACTGAGAATACAGTTGTACACCACCATGCCCTGCTCAGTTACTTTTTAACAGTTCTTGCTCCTCAGATGAGTCTTTGGCTCAATGATAGGTACCCCTGCCTGGAGCATCTTTTTGAAAGCTTCACATATCATACCCTCCCAATAATTTATTAAAGAGCATGCCCACCACTTGGGATCTGCAAATAGGTCTCAACACCTTAAACAACTACCCTCCAGATTAACACTGTTCAGGCCCCAGGGAAATCCTTTCTCCTTCCTGGACCCCATATTTTCTAAACAAAAGATGTTTAAGTCCTAGTCCCATAAAAGCGTGTGAGCCATGTGGAGCAGAAGCCAAGGATGGGCACTGCTTTGGAGTGCAGGGAGATTTGAGAGGCAGAAGTACTGAGATAAAAGACCAATTAATTAAGGTGTCAAATCTTTCCTCTCAGCTAGCCTGCATCTAATACATTCTCGCCTAGTGAAGTATCGTTTCTCCTAAGTGCCAAGTGCCCATTTTCTGACTTCTCTTCACTTTTCAATTCCTAGTTTTAGAAATACTCATGAATTAATGTGGGATTTACAGTAGAGGCGCGCAGGAGCGAGGGAATATCTGCAATATTAAGCAGCTCCTATTGCTCTTAAATTTGCTTATATGCAGGTTTAGATGTAATGAGAGTGAAGGATGATCTCGAGTCTTTATATTGCTCTATAGCTCTAGATGCTACGCGGAGAGATAATGAGCTAACGTATTTTGCAATGTTTTCTATATATTCTGTATATTACAATGTTTGAACACAATGTACAAAATTAATGGCTCATTTCTCAATTGAAGTATTGCTTTAGCAATTTTGTTGACATTCCCATTTGCTACCGCCTCAGTTTTCTATTTTGGCACTACTGCAAAGGAACATGCATATATAAGAATCTTGATTATAACAACATAATTAGTGATGTTGTTGACACGAAGACAAGAAAATAAATTTCATGGGATAAATTTATAATAACTCATGAAACGCATGTGTCTTTTTTATCCCTCCTTTGAACATTGCTGGCCCGTCGACAGAACACGCAGCCGTTCACAATAATAATTGAGCTCAGTTGTCTTATTGATTTTTTTGCCAAATTTCAGTCAGATAAAGCCCGTCATTTTACACATTTAAAACTGTGCTATTATAAAGGTATATTTGGTATATTTTTAAAAGCGGGAAGATCACACATTTTATTTATCAGCCTATTGGGTTGATGTTATCTCTTTCAAATATTGAGTCATACGCATGTGGATTTCCACTCGTACTCTTGCCCAAGGCCCCACAAATTTAGACTGTCCTCTGGGGGTTTCTATTAGGATCCCTCCCTTGTCACTTTGCATCCTTTCTCTGGGTGAGCTCAGTCATTCTCCTGCCTTCAAAAATACTATCTATGCTCTGTGGAACCCACATTTACTTCTCCAGCCCAGATTTTTCTCTTAAGCAGAACCTTTATAAGCCTGAATGCCCAACTTGTAGGCCCCACTTTGGGCAAATGATGTCGCTAACTAAATGCACTGCCATTCTGTTCCTTCCCAAACCGAATCCCCTGAAATTCAGGAATCATCTCCACCCACTGCCCTGCCTCGCCTCCTCCAAGCATGCCGGCTGATGTCCTTTGCTGTTTCCACCTCCTGACCCCTCTCATCTAGCTCCTCTGCTCATTCCCATTCCCATTGCCTTTGTTGAGTAATTTGTTAGTTTGTGTTTGTGTTTTTTGTTTTTTTCCTCACAAGTCTCCTTGATTCCAGAGTTGGCCCTTACAGCAAAAGTCTGATCAGTTTACTATCCTGCTTAAAATTTTCCTTTAGGAAAAGGTCTACATTTTTTAACGCGGTATAAAAGGTGCTCTGTGACCTTGTCCTTGCCTTCTGTCCCTCCAACCACATCCTGAAATAGTATCGTCTTGCACCTGGTGCTCCAGGAACACTAGCTTTTGACTTTCTGAATTGCACCATTTCCTTTTCTACCTCAGTGCCTTTGCATTGCACTTCCTCTTGCCTAGAATGTTCTCTTGTGATCGAATCTTCCCTTTGACCTCATATTTGGGTGAATATATGATAAATGTCTTCTTCTACCAGACAGAGCCTGTTGCTCCTTATGAACAGGCATCATGTAGTTTTCCCATCACAATTTAGTCATTGGTGCTTGTCTGTTATAAAGTAGAAGCTCCTTAGATGTTTGTGTAATGAATAAAAGCTCATTTGTTTTTGTATCCTCAATCCTTAGCAGAATCCATGGCATAAATTACCTGCTTGCTAAATGCTAAGCAAATTAAATGAATAAATTGATGCATTCTATAGGAATACCAGCTTGTTACATGAAGGATCGTCCTTCAGAGATTGAAGGTCACTTGGAGATCAGGTCACTGGTCCCTTTAATTCTCAGAAAGCCTAAGCAAGGGTTAGCTATGGACAGCAGCTTGATGAATGGAATGGGAGGACATGGAAAAGTTCACATGGTTTGCGTCTGCCGATGTATAGGCTAAATTCCCTTTCCTGCCAGGGATCAGGCGGCTGACTTGTCAAGTGAGCATTCTGTAAGTCTAAGGGAGGAGGAAGGGGGTCATGTGTGACTTGGGCATGAAATTAAGGGGCTATACAGAGTCAACAGTTGACTGTAGACCTAACTATTAAATCGATGTGTCACTTGGCTGAGGATAAAGGCCAGTGACCCTGTCCACAACAGGATATGAAGCCAGGGATACGAAGGGGAAGTGATTGAAACAGGTATAGAGTCTCACCTGTTTGCTAAAATGGAGCATGTATGAGAGCATTACTTTAAAAAAAAATCTCCAAAAGTTTCTGCAAATTCAATAATTCAATTGTTTTAAGATTATTTTGGCCTCTAGTAACAGAAGAAAACTAATTCTAAGTGGCTTACACACAAAAGAAATGTATTATTCTGTACTACAAGAAACCCAGAGGGTGCCAGGCGTGGTGGCGCACACCTCTAATCCCAGTACATGGGAGGCTGAAATAGGAGGATCATAGGTTTGTGGCCAGTCTCAGCAACTTAGCAGGGCTCTCAGCAACTTAGTGAAACCCTGTTTTGAAAATAAAAAATAAAATAGGGTTAGGGGTATAGCTCAGAGGTAGAATACCCCTGGGTTCAATCCCCTATTACCCCCCCCCCCCACCACCACCACCACACACACTGAGAGGGAAAGGGACTCAGGTGTTAGTGATCCAGTGGCACTGATGATAATATCAAGAATTCATGAATTCAGACTCCTTTACTTCTTTGCTGCTGCCATTCTCATCTTCCCTCTCAGGCTGAATTCTCCCTGGGTTGCAAAGTGGCTGCTGCAGTTGTAGATACCATACCAGACATGACCATGTCCAGAGGAAAAAGGAGACGCTTTTTCTACTCTGTCTTTCTCTTTTTTGAAGAAAAGCTTTCCCACAGTCCTCCAGCAGATCTCCTCTCACTCACACCTCCATGGCTTGAATTACATCCATGCTACCATCTAAATCAATTTCTGTCAAGGGGAACGGGTTCCTAAGCCACCTCTAGGGCTGGAGCGAGGGCGTGCATAGGCAACCAACAGCGCCTGCCTTCCTCAGACTGCTTCTACCTTGAACTTCTGCCTCAGAAGCTTCGCCAAAGAAAATATATCCACCTCCCTCCAAGTCCCTGCTCCACAGCAGGAGAAGGACTGAATTCCAAAAGAATTAATGAATTTTGTGTGTAGACTCTTTTATACACCGGATGCATAGTCAACAGGCCCGTCTCTGTGGGCCGAGCGTAGTAAGTTATGGAGCCTGGGGAGCAGTCCAAGGATCCCGGAGATTAACTACACAATGCTTAAGAGTGAGTTCATTTAATCTCTGCGTTTTCTCCCCCTTTTTGCAAAGAGCAGCCTAGGTGGGGTTTGCCAATCGTATCAATCTGCTCTGGCTTCTAGGCCAGTAGTATCTGTGTTATGTGGCCCTGGAGTCCCATTTTCTGTCACTATTAACCAAAGGAGCCACACGAGTATAGTATAACAGAATATTCTAATACAGAAATGAAAGGTCTTGCGGCCTTGAATGGTGCAGAAGAAGGACCCATACTCAGCCCATTATCTTATGCCTGAGAGCATGATTTCCTTAGACAAAGTTCGCAGCTTGGCTTTGCATCCAGAAGGAAAGAAACTGGCCCAACCAGTTTTGTGTGTTTTTTTTTTTTTTAATTCTTTGTATCCCCTCAACAATTTCTTAATTTTTTTTTTAAAACATTGCTAAGACCATCATGTAGATAAATTTATGTCAAAAAAGAAAACCAATCATGTAAGGCAGGGGAATGTGTATTGCAAGAAATGCACAAACTAGCAAACATTTCACTGTACACACGTTTTCTGAGAACATGTTTTGGCCAAGTATTTGGTAAGTGTGGGGATGAACAAGAGATGTCTCTGTTTTCAAGGTATATACATGCTTGGGGTGAGAAGTGGCAATATAGGTAAGTGGATAATCCACTGATTTTCCTTATATGTTGAGTGGTGGCATCAGAGAGATCACCACACCAAGAACAGAAGGAATGTGAAAATGGTCAGTGCCTGGAAGGTGTTGAAGGTACCGAGGGGGTTTACAGATGATCCTGAGTCCCAGCTTTCAAAGGTGGAAATAAGACTCTTACATTAAAAGCTGTAAGACAAGACGAAATGTACAAGGTTTTCTAAGAGGGCATCATGGAATACTTCAAGGGAGAGAGCTCTTTTGTTCCAGCTATTGAGTGAGGTATTGAAAGTTAGAAATAGGCACAGAGCATTCCATAGAGAGTGTACATTGTAAATATAATGGGAATAAAGCACACTATGTTATTTTTTCCATCTAGTTAGGAATGAATACACACACATACATATATATATATATGTATTAGAAAAATATATATATTCTTACAGGAAATTTCTTACATCTCTTACAGGATAATTCTTTTTTTTTTTTTTTTCAGTACTGGAAATTGAACTCGGGGGCATTCTACCTCGGAGCTACACCCCCAGACCCATTTTTTATTCTTTTTTATTTTGAAACAGAGTTTCACTAAGTTGCGGAGGGCCTCACTAAGTAGCCAAGGCAGGCCACAAACCCGGATCCTCTGGTCTCAGCCTCCTAAGTACTGGGATTACAAGTGTGCGCCACCACGCCTGGCCTTACAGGACAATTCTAAAAAGCTAGTGAGGCTGAAATGATATAGGTGTGAAGAGCTTAGGGAGGAGACAAAAGAAGCTGAATGTGGGCTTGAAGGATATTTTGCGGTGGGAGCTTGGAGTTGGGAAGAAAAGAGGATTTAGTTAAGCCTGGATACATGGGAAAAAAGTGGGACCAAGTAATGGGAAGAGAGGTTTTGGGAAGTTTAGGTGTTTGGGGACTTTCTCTTTTGGAGTTTTTATGAGAGGCTGCTGTAAAGTTTTAACTAATTTTACAGTTACAGTTGGCCCTCCATATTCATGTGTTCCACATCCTCAGATCCAACTAACCACAGATTGAAAATACTTGAAAAAATACAATGAATTGTGTCTTACTGAACATGTACAGACAATTTTTCTTGTCATTATCCCCCAACAATGCAGTACAACTATTTATATAGCACTTACATTATACTAGATACTACAAGTTATCTAGGGTGAATTAAAGTATACAGGGGATGTTTATTGTAGCATTATTTAAAAAGCCAAGATATAGAATCAACCTAAGTGCCCATTAACAGATGAATGGGTAAACAAAATTTATACATATATATGTATGCAAATATATATTTTATAAATAATATGTATACAATGTTTTATATATAACCGAATGCTATTTAGCCACAAAAAGATGAAATTCTGTCATTTGCAGCAACATGGATAAACCTGTTAAGTGAAATGAGCCAGGCACAAAAAACAAAAATACCACATGACTCCACTCCTTTATGAAATCTAGAACAGATGACTTCATAGAGGTCTAGAGTAGAATCGTGCTCACTAGAGGATAGGGAGGGTAAAGTAGACCAAAAGATGGAGAAAGATTTCCAGCCACAAGATTACAATTAGAATAGGAAGAATAATTTCTGGTTTTCTGTTTCATACTAAGGTGACTATAATTAACAACATAATAGTGTATATTTAAAAATAATTAGAAGAGAGGCTTTTGAATGTTCTTACCCCCAGAGAAATGATAAAAATTTGAGGTGATGAATAGGTGAAAAACCCTGATTTTATTATTACACAATGTATGCAGGTATTGAAGCATACAGGGTACCCCATAACTACTACGTAGGATTGTTATGTGTCAATTAAAACAACAACAAAAAATGTAAAAAATAAAGCATACGAGAGGATGCACACAGGCTACATGCAAATACCACACAATTTTACATAAGGAACTGGAGTATCCCTAGATTTCAGTATCTGTAGGGGGTCCTGGAAGTAATATTTCTTGAGGCTGTATTTGGATCTGAGTTGATGTTTCTTTGATGCAACAATGAAACAGATGATGTTACAGGCCCCTGGGCTCTACAGGAGTTATCTAAGCTGAGGCTGAAGGTGGAAAGAACCAGGCAGAACCAGGCAGCAAGCAGTCACATGGTATGGCTGAAAACAAAGCCCTTTGGGGAAGAGTCCTAGGTGGATGTTTGGGTTACTCCATGCAGTGTAAGACCCAGGAGTCAATGTGTCCTTTGTCAAGACAGAGCCTCCAAAGTTTCTGAGTAGGGTGGCTCACTATCAGAGATATGTTTTAAGAAAAAGACACCGGTGGCAGGATCAGTGGGGAGGGGGAAAATGGAGTAAGAGATATCAATTAGAGAGTTGTTGTAAAACCTGACCCCAAACCACAGATTTGGGAGATTTTTCATGGAATCGATTTGCTTATGAGCATCAACCAAGAGCTTGCATTTTATCCAGACTCAGCATTAGCCAGAGCTGCAAGACGACAGTGTGCTCACCAACCTCATTACTGGTTTTTATTTCTATTATTTAAGAGTGACGGAGGACTTGCAAGTGCTCAGGGAGGATCTGGAGTACAATGTAATAGAGCAAGTTTTTATTGAGCCCCCACCAGGTGGCTGGCACGAGGGCCTTGAGCTCTGGGCTTACCATATAATTAGAGTTACCAGATCAACACACAAGCCAGCCCCCCAGTGCAGAGGGAGACAGAGGGCTGTAACTTAATGAGAGGCAGATGTCAACGGGGAGCAGATGTTTGCAGCTCTTCAGTTATATCAAATTAATCATCTCCTGACTTCAAGGTGCTTCTTGGAGTCCAGGAAATTTCCCTGTAATAAATTGCTCCTGGGATTGATTTTTAAAGTGAGAATGTATATGCCGTTGTCTCGAACGCTTCGGAGCTGTTCTACCCAGAAGCAGAACAAATCTAGGTAGAAGTGAAAACCTAAGCTCCTGGACGAATTCTTAAAAACCAGCGGGGCTGACATCTTATTAATAGAGCCAGCTGCTGCCCCCGCTCCGTCAGTCTGTGTGTCCACCTTCTTGTGTATTTAGTAAATGACTTTTGCAGACACACTATGTGCAGAAGCTACAATAGAGGGTGAAAACACAGCAGCTGACTTCATGGAGCTTACAACACAAGAGACAGGTTGTGTTGGGAAAAGTAGTATTTTGGATTTTTTTTTTTTTGGATTTTGGAATATTTACATGTACATATTTAGGTATCGTGGGGATGAGACTCAAGTCTCCAGATGAAATTCATGTATGTTTCATATGTGTACCTTCTACACTTTGCCTGAAGGTAATTTCATATCATCTTTAATAATTTTGTGCAGAAAACAAAGTCTCATGATGTAGAAGTTTTCACTTGCATGTGAGCATGTCAGCAACCCCACATTTTTGGATTTGGGAGACATTTCAGATTTTGGATTTTTGGATTAGGAATTCTCAACCTATACTCAATTATCACTGAAATACATCGAAAACTGCAAGTGTGGTAAGTGCTATGAATGTGAGTCCTGTGGCTCTTGAAGAAAGTTAATGTGGGATGTAAATGCGAGAGCCGAGACATCTTCTCCAAGCAACTGACAACACCAGAGTTCTCGCTTCTCCTTCCCTCCTTTCTTCTGCCTCTCTCCCTCCTCTCCAGTTCCCCTTCCTCCTTCATTCCCTTACTTCCAAGGAGGCCATGATCTGCCCTCCTGCCTTCTCTTTAGTTTCCTCCCTTCTCTCTCTCTCCTCTCCCTCCCTGCTTCTTTCTCTTTCGTTTCCTTCCTTTCCTCTCTTCCCATCAACCTCTTTTCCTCTCTTTTCTGCATATTTCTTTTATACTTTCCCAAACAGCTGTTGAAATTTGTAGGAACCCAAGCCCTGCACAGGACTGGGAAGAGGTAGTGGGACTGGTGTGCACACAGAGATACACAGGATGCTCTGTTTAAAGTGTCCAGAGATAGCCAGGCATAGTGGTGCACTCCCATAATCTCAGTACTTGGGAGGCTGAGATCATAGGATTGCAGACTGGCCTCAGTACTTAGTGAGATTCTCAGCAACCTAGCAAGACCCTGTTTCAAAACAAAAAAGAGCTGGGCTGGGATTGTAGCTCAGAGATAGAATACTCCTAGATTCAATCCCCAGCAAAACACACACACACACACACACACACACACACACACACACACACACACACACACCACACCACACACTGTCCATAGATAATGCACATTTATTTGGGATTCAGAACAACAGATGTTATGGAGGTAAGGACAGGGTTTTCTGGCAGCCCACAAGAGGAACATTAGACTCTGGCTAGTGTGCTGGGCAGGGACAGGTGCCAGGCAAGAATATGTTCTTGAAATGGTTGCCTTTTGAGATAAGTCTTAGAGCTATTAGCTAGGAATCAGAGGAAAAGCAGAGTGAGGACTTTGCAGGCAGAGGGAAGCTCCCACGTTCAAAGTAGGAAAGGGAGTGGGCTAGAGCATCACACCCTGGGGAAGATAAGACATTCAATATGACCGGGATGAAAGACGTGAGCTGGGAAGATGCAGAAGACGATACGGCTAGAGAGCTGGTGGGAGCCAGACCGGGGACTGTGCAGCATTTTGTCCTGTGTTCAGTGGGGAGTCATTGTAGACTTCAAGAAGAGAGTCACATAATCCAACCTGCCATCTCAGACTGGAGTGTCCGAGCAAATAAGGAGTCATGTATCCTCTCATTGTTTCAGGCTGTGAGGTCCCTGGAAGGGTCTGGAGAGGGCTTTGATGGCTCAGACGCAGGTACAAAGTGAGGTCTCAAGTTGTTTGGCTTTGACAGTGTTACAGCAGCCTCTGCTCCTCCCCAAGCTCTCTGCCTGTGAGACCCCAAATGAAAATGAGTAAATACTAGAGCAATGTCTTAATTGTTGGGACTTTTTCACGACTGGGGTGATGGTAAGTAAGGTAAACCAATTCCTTTTGTTTTAAAGGGGAAGGTGCTGTTGCCTGTCAGGACAGAAACATAAAAGAAGCTTATAAAGAAAACATTCATTATTCTAAACCAGGGTTTCTCAGTCTTGGCACTGTTGACATTTGGGCTGAATAACTCATTGTGGGGAGGGGCTGGCTTGCCATATAGAATGTTAACAGCTTCCCTGGTCTCTATCCATTGGATGACAGTAGGAACTCCCTTCTTGGTTATAACAAAAGACAATGTAAGGTTAAACTGTCCCCTGTTTGAGAACCCTGGTTCCAAACTATGTGGTTGGGAGTATTATTGACATGAAGAAACGGAGATGAGATGTAGCCCAGGCGTGCTCTGCGAACCCTTCCTGGGTGTGTAGGGAGGCGCTGGTGGCATCTGATAAGTGAATTCCGTTGTTGCCTCCAGAAGCCTGACATCTCTGCACTCTCAGGCCCCTGCTAATTATTAGACCGCCCCTTCCTTTCTTTCATCTCCAAATGCCTCTAATGTGTTATCATGGCACAGATCCTACTTTCTCTCCAATTACATGATCAGATGGACCTTTTTCAATTTGGCTTTCAAAGCTGGTTGCTCCTCGGAGACAGCTTTGCTAAAAGCATTTAATGATCCTCAAGGTAGCCAAGCCTTAGAGGTGCACATCTGAGGCATTTGGAGGAATAGGGAAGCTGTCTGGAGCTCTGTCTACTTTCCAAGGTGGCCACATCTTCCATTTCTCTGTCCTTCCAGAGTAAGTCCTGCAGGCTTATTCGGATGTTGCATTTCAAATTCTCATTTCATAGGATGCCAGCTGCAACAATTTCAGACGTTTCCAGGAAATGCGCAGGGCTGATTCTTCCCAGTAAGATCTTCTGCGCTGTAGTACAGCCTCAGTATTAAAATTAGGATGTCTCAGAGCCCCCATTTGGCTGACAACTAGACTTCAAGACCCCCTGAGAACAAGAATCCTGTCATATTTTTCTTTGATTTCCCAGTGTTTTTATCTTCTCTGATGTCTCAAGGATGCTGAGGACCCATACCTACAATGTGGTATTTTTACAGTGGACATCTTCCAGAACACACAGGAGCCTCGGCCCTGAGCATCTGGTAGTGAAGTGGGGTGTCATGACACTTGGAGTCCATGTTATGGTTGTGAACCTACATTTTATCTAGCACCTTCTGCTGAGAAATTGTATGCTATTTTTAACAGCATCTCTCTCTTTATTCCCCCACCCCAACATGGTTCTTAACAAGGTCATATCATTATCAGTTATTTAATATTTTTAAAATTAGAAACTATATTGCCAGCATGACAGCTCAAACTTGAGGCCCGATTCTTGAAGTCTTCTCACACCGGGACTATTGGCATGGTCTCCTGGTGAATCTTCCTGTCCCTTCTTTTCTTAGTTTACAGTTAGGTTCAAAAACTAGCCAGGCTATACTTTTTGTTGTCTTTTGATCGAGATTTTTTACTTACTTAAGGAACCACGTTTAAGCCAGAGGAGGGAGTTTAGTCAACATCCTGTGCTCAGTGCCCTGCGTCCAACTAGCTCGAATAGCTCTCTGACCAGCTGAGGGAAAAAGACAAGATGTGAAAGGGGTACATACTGGTGCTTCCCAAAGCTGCCTTTCCTGCTGCTCCCCAATACATCAACCATGAGTTCTGGGGATAATTAAGTGGGGGATGAAGTAAAAACCAGGCAGAGAAGATGCGCACCATGTTTAACAAATGCCTTTCTATCACCTGCAGTTTGCCGGTCCCTGTGCTAAGGGTCAGAGACAGCATCTTATGTGGCTTTGTCCTCCAGTCCCCATGCTCATAGGCCACATGAAATGGAGAAACTGGAGACTGGGAACAAATGCTAGAGTCTGATGTAATCCCATCTGAAAAGTATCCTCTTAGCATTTAAAGAATTTTGATTATCTCACCTAATCTCTCTGAATATGGGGACTATTAGTATTCTCATTTTACATAGGAGAAAACCAAGGCTTAGACAGGCTAAGTAACTTGTCCAAGGTTACTTTTGTGATACAACCAGGTCTAGAACCCAGGTCTTCTGACTCCAAATCCAGTGTTTCCTTTGGTTTAAAAAAAAAAAAAAGTTCAGATTCCCTCCTGTGCCTAAGCTCCCTTTTCACCTAACAAGTCCTCAGTGATCTCTCAGCATTGATGTCCTAGTAGTGTCTTTTGGTCCTTGTGCCATGTCTAAAGACAGTATTTACTCCTCCTCCCATGGGGCTTCTTGCTGGCAGAAAGACTACTCATTAGGCATGCTGGAAAGAGATCCCCTGCACACCTTCAAGGACAGCCTTAAAACAGGAGCTTGAGGACAGTTATTGATCAGCCTGCTTCCATTTCCCACTGCGAAGCGCCATTCTCAAACACCCGCAAAGGGCTTCTTGCCCATAAATCAGTTCCTTGTAACCGTAATTAATAGGGTGACTTGCAGAGGGTGATGTCTCCTTTTCCAAAGAACCTGAATAAGTGAGACATAGAGATGAACAGAACTGAAAAACCAGGGGAAACTCCCATAGACAGAAACACATTGTCAATTTAAATTTTTTTTTCTCCTGAGGAAAAATGATATTTTCTAGTCCCCAAATGGTTTTATTGCACTAGGAAATAACTATAAAAAGAAGTGTACAAGATCTATACATTGTTTAGCCCAAGTCACAAAAGGAAGGGTTTAAGAAAAACTTATCATGCCTAGAACATGGTAGGGACTCAGTAAATATTTGTTTTATAGTAAATTAATAAATAAATACACAACTACATAATCCACTCAGGGTGGAAAACCTTAGTGGCTCAACTGGGCATTTTGACTATCATGCAAAAAAAAAAAAAAAAAAAAAGTCCTCACTGTGAACCCTAGTGGAACTGACCCAGTGGTGAGTGTGTGCTTGGGACAATTGGAGATTAAGTTGGATTTTAGCCATGTACCAATTAGTGCATATGACCCTTAATTACTATATGGGGCAGTGAGAAAAAAAAAATCCCACTGGTTCAGACTCGGAAGATTTGGGTTAAAGTCCCAGTTCTCCAGCTTTGTAGCTGTGAGAGTCAGGGCTAATGATGGGCCTCTGTGAGTCCCAATTTCCACCTCTGTAAATGGAGATGACGTCAACTGAGAATTCAGGCACTGGTTAGCGAGTGTGGCCAACAATGTCTGTGGAAGGGCATCGTCTATCACACACTGGGATGCAAATGTGAGTTGTGATTCCTGTTAGTGGTCCCTAGTGTCCTTGCTAATGTCGATTGAATGGAATGAATGGCCAGCTTTTTGATTATGGTGTTAATAATCATGAATATTAATTTGAAATGCTGCAGCCATTGCTCAGATCTGTCACCTATCAATGCTGGAGGAAAACCTCCCCAAATGTCATTGGAAAGTCAAGGAAAGTAAAGATTCCAGTCATTTCTTAGGATCCTCGTGGTTAGTTTGGAATTGGTCCCCGCCAACAGCATCTAAGGGGAGGGCTCTGAGGGGTTTCCCATGATGTGCTGTGATCTGAGAATATAGGGCAACTGACTTCGTGGAAGGCAAAACAAAGTTGTGTGCTTGAGATGCAGTTGCCTGTGTGTGCAGATTCTTTTCTACCACCGAATCCAAAAACAGAGATGGAATGCATGCTTATGACCCTAACAGAACCCTGTGTGCAGGATGATAGTTAGAAAGTGAGGAGGAACTTCTATTCTTTCTGGGTTGGTTCTAACATGCTTCTTTCCCAGATGTGTGGGTTAAGAACTCTGTCTAACTAGAGGTCAGACTAACATAGGGTCAGACTAGACAAAGAGTGGAGACAGAGGGCTGGAGGTGGAGCTCAGTGGAAGAGTGCTTGCCTAGGAAATTGGACATTGAAATAGAATAAGGACTTAAACATATTCAAGGTGTAAGTCCACTCCTTCATTCTATCAAGAAAGCTATTTATTTTTTATTTTTGCTGTGCTGGGAATAGAACCCAGGACCTCAAGCTTGCTATGTAAGGGCTCTACCACTGAGATACTAGCAAGTTAATCTTTAATCTTTTTGCACCTCTATTTTCTTCCCTAGAAGCTCTATCTTTGCCACTATTGCGGTAATTTGTATCCCTGCTTGCTCTGCTCCACTTGATCAAACTAACCTGGATAATTCACAAGCTATTAAGAGAACATACCATTTCCTGGGGGAGCCATTTATTCCCATCATCACTTATAATAGAAAGTCCTTTTCTGGGCTTGATGCTAATGACTTCTCAATCCAGACAGGGTGCATTTTCTCCAGTTGTTGGTTATTCTCCAACTATCACTTGCAGGCTTGTGAAAGTAGGGGCGGGATATCCTTCATGGACTCATTTTGTGCTCTATTTTTGTTATTGTCACCAATGTGGATAAAGCAATAGAAGTGAATGTGTGTGGGATAATCAGTTTTATTGGTGATTAGACAAAGAAAACATGAAGTGAATCTATTCTCCTTCTTATTCCTAACTCTGAAAAGGTTTGTAGGCAAACAATAAAAAGTATTACCGGACTTTTTAAATTTACAATTCAAGTCTAAGTTTGAAAATGGAGATTTCTCCTAGGCACATAGAGAAATATTTTCTAACTCCCTAAGTGTTTAGAATTGAATTTGTTATATCCGTTATATGCTAGTTGTCCCCCAGTGGACCCAAATTGTTTCTGTCATCTCAGTTTAAAATTCCAGAGTTGTCTTCAACTTCTACTTTTTCCTTCATATACAGTGTTTTATTCCTCTATATCAGCTTTTTTCCCCCCACCCCTTGTGGTACTAGAGATTGAACTCAGAGGCATTAGACCTCCGAGCTATACCTTCAGTCCTTTTTAATTTTTTGTTTTGAAACAGGTTCTGGCTAGGTTGCTAAGAGCCTTGCTACATTTTTAAAGCTGTCGTTGAACTTGCAATCTTCCTGTCTCAGCCTACCAACCACTGGCATTAGAGCCGTGTGCCACCACGTCTGGCTGCATATTGGTTCTTGTGGTCATTAACTTTTTTGCATTACAACCGCTACCCACTTAGGAAAGGCCATCATTGCTTTACCATAAGGCAGCTGAAACCGTCTGTTTACTGATCCCAAACTTTCTTCCTTGAAGCAGCCCTGCACCTTGCTTTGAGATCTAGCTTCTGAAAGCAACACTTTGCTCACGTCATTCTCTACATCAGCTCTGACTTATCATTTCTAGTAAATAAAGGCCAGACTTGTCAGTGTGAGATTTAAAGTCACACATAACTTATCCCAGTCTACTCATACTTTTCCAAGACTTCTCTGTATTCCTCTAACACAACCACAATGATTCAGTCATTCCCTAAAATAGTCTTTTTTTTAAAATCCAGTTTTTTTTCTATTCTCTCTTCTTTGGATTCTATTCCCTTACATTCTATATAATTTTAAATGTCTTTTTCTTAATTAATTCTTTAATAATAAATACAGAGCAATGCATTATAGTCATATGCATATCTATTGTGTCTCCCCATTAGACAATTAGATTGTAAAGGACAAAGTTATCCTTATATATCTTTACACAATCTTATATATCTTTCTGCAATTCTTAATGTAATGCCTTGCACAGAATACACTTTCAGTAAGTGTATTTACTGACTGAATGACTGTCCAAATAGAGATAGAAACAACATGTTGTTTAAACTTTGAATTACATCATATGCTGGATTATAAGGAATGAATACTTTTGAAACCCAACTAGTATTTCAGAGCAGAATTGGGAATTCTACACTATTTTCAGTCTCATCAAGGCCTTAGTTCCCTACTGTTGTCTTGCTTCATATTCTTATTTTCATTTCTTCAGACCTCTAGCCTTCACTGTTCCATAAATAAAGCATGCTGTATAGAAAAAAAAAATGGTAAGAGCTCTTCATATTCAAAGATATGTGGCAATTAAATCCCCTATCCCTAACTCTGCCAAGCTGTCTCCACTATTCAAACACAGCACATAAATAAAGACAACTCTTTATGATCAAATCATGGGCAAAACCATGCCGTGGTTCACTGTAGCCAAAGCCATCACTGGAACAAGTCAGCAGTCTCCTGGAAACCTCATCATCATAGATACTTTTAAACAGACATCCTCATATTTTAGAGAATTGGCCTCCTCCTGGTGATTTGGAAGGATGCATGATCCAAGACAATATTTCAACAGTTACAAGCACATGTGTAAGCAGATGTACATGTATGTATTGTGTTTGAAAGCATGTCTATTTATACTTACAGGTTGCCATTACCCCAAAGTTTCAAGGTCTTTTGAGTCAGAAAGAAAGTAAAGGCTCTATTTCTGCTTAAAAGAAGGGCTCAAGTCCAAGAACTCAGAGGTTTGGTTTGGATAGGCACCCAGAAGTCAGGATGACTATCTGAAGCTCTTGCATCTGCAAATTTGGGCTGGATCAACTGAGGACAGGCATTGTCATGACATTTCCAGTATTCTTTACTGGCATTCAGGCCAAAACAGAGCATCTCCTTTGCCATAATACATTAAGATTTGTGGAACTGGAAGAACGTGCAGGGGGAAAGAGAGAGAGAGAGAGAGAGAGAGAGAGAGAGGAGAGGAGAGGAGAGGAGAGGAGAGGAGAGGAAAGGAGAAGAGAGAAGAGAGAAGAGAAAAGGAGAGATTGGTCTTATTTCTGTCAGAACTGCTTTTCTTTCATTGCCTCCAAAGTCATGATTACATATTTATACTGCTAATAGCTGGGTCAGAATACATCACACAAATGTTATGAATTAATAATGGGCAACTTTACAATAGATTCATAGATCCACAGAACTTGAGAGCTAATGGGGACCTTGGGAACCTTCTGGTCAAATCATCTCTTCACACAGATTATAAAACTGAGGCTTGAAGAAATGGTTTTCCAAGGACTCATAGAGTAAAACTGGGATTCATTCCAGAGACTTGACATTTAGTCAACGTGGTTATTCTAAATCATCACTCAGTTGGTCCTACTGTTGCACATCTAGATGGATTGAATGGACTGAGATCAGACTGCAGCTGAATTTTACTGTAATTCTCATTTTTATTTAAATTGATGTGACTTTGCCAATTCGTTTGTAGAATTCAAGGCTTAAAACAAGAGATGAACTAATGAATATGAGATTCATCAGCAGGGGGCAATCACTGGCATTCATTTGCTTGGAGGGAGCATTATTGCATGTTCTGAGCCAGGAGACGAAATGCTTTCCTTCCTGGTAGAAGATGGCTACCAAAGTTTCTAGGTGAATGGTTAATCAGTTTAATCAGAATCAGATTTAAGGAAGCATGCATTATGAGCCAGAAAATCAACCAAAAAGGTAATAAAGGAAGTGGGCCATGATGCCAAGAACCTTTAACTAAACAAGGGCAGGAAAGACAGAGAGTCTATAGAGATCAACCCCAAAGTGAGAAGAGAGTTGCAATCAAAAACCTGCCCAAAGGATACCAAAGGGCAAGTTGCGTTTGCACATAAACTTGTGGTTATAGCCATATTTCAAATCTCCTTCTTGCTTTGCATTTTTGGTTTCTAACTATTTCAGAAACCTCCTGATGGAAGCAATTTTATGTATTTGTGAAACTCCATTTTCTAATTTATTGATGCAGTATATCTTCCAAGTCTTACTATCCAGTAAAATCAGATTTATGCACAAGAATATTAGTGACATTTCAGTTGATCATGGTGGGATTACAGAATAGGAAGAACAAATTTAAAACACTCCCAGGCAAGTGTTTTGAATCTCATCCAAAATGAAGCCTCCTAAAGTGCAGACGAACAAGAGGGAAATTAAGATTATTTAATCCAATCTTTTCTTTCAGATAAGTGAGGCATTTTTACCTCCTTCCACTTTTATTTTTCAATTTGAGAGTTATAGAAAATATAATAGATGATTGATTCAATAGCCAAGAAATCTCAAATCTCAAATAATGGACAGAGAAGTTAACTCATCCAAAGTTGGAGCAGTAAGATCCCCTGACCAATAGCCAAGGTTCTAATACATTGCATCATTTTACTATAGGAGGACAAATTATGAATTAATCTACTTTTCATCTAATTAGGAAATGCACATGTATTTATAGAAAAGAGGAAACTTTTTACTAATTATAGGCTTAATAGTTTGTTTCTGACAAGAATCTGAAACAAAAAGATTACTAGAGAGATGGATTATGAACCTTAGGGAACAGATTGAATGGTAGAAAGGGTAGCATAATTTCTTTTTTTGTGTGTGTGTGTGTGTGGTACTGGGGATTGAACTCAGGGGCACTCTACCTCCGAGCTATACCCCCAGCCCTATTTTTTATTCTTTATTTTGAAACCGAGTCTCACTAAGTTGCGGAGTGCCTCACTAGGTAGCTGAGGCTGGCCGCGAACGCGGATCCTCCAGTCTCAGCCTCCCGAATGCTGGGATTACAAGCGTGCGCCACCATGCCCAGCTGGGTAGCATAATTTCATTCCAGGATCTTATAGATATTATGGCCACTGATGCTAATTAAATAGATAACTATTTTTTTGTGTGTGTGGTACTGGGGGATGAACTCAGGGGCATTCTACCTCCAAGCTACACCCCCAGCCCTATTTTTTATTCTTTCTATTTTTGAAACAGGGTCTCACTAAGTTGCGGAATGCCTCACTAGGTAGCTGAGGCTGACTGCAAACCCAGATCCTTCGGTCTCAGCCTCCCAAATGCTGGGATTACAAGCATGTGCCACCATGCCCGGCTAATAGATAACTATTGAATAACCATACTTAGAAAGAAAGGATGGATGGATGGATCAAGAACTGATTAATGGATGGATGGATCTAGCATCCTATATGATGTTCTTTTTAGTTTCAGATTAACATTTTGTTAGAAGACTTTATTATTATTATTATTATTATTATTATTATTATTATTATTATTATTATCATATTTTAATTTTAGTTTTTCCCAGAACCAGGGATTGAACCCAGGGAGAAGACTTTTCCAAGAACTATTATACATGATAATTTGGGAGTAGAATCCAATACAACAGCAAGGGAATCAGTAATTGAGATCTCCCAAATCTGAAACTATAGAGAACATATTGGAAAAACTGTAGTAGGGATAGACATAAAGCACATGTGAATATATTAGTGGTAGATGGGGAAATACTGAAAGTTGGAGGTGGGAATTATATGGTTAAAATACCACCAAGCAGCTCATAGTGGTTGAATACATGTCAATTTGAGTGGATTATGGAGAACCCAGATCTTTTTAAAAGTTTCATTTTGGGTGTTTCTGGATGGGATAAACATTTGAATCAGTAGACTAAGTAAAGCAAATTGCCCTCTCCAATATGGTTGCCTCATCCAGTCTGTTGATCATCCGAATAGAAGAAAAGGCTGAGTAAGAAATCATTTTTTCTCTCTAAGTGTCTTCAAGCTGGGAAGTCATTCTGCTTTTAGACATAGACTCAAACTGGAACCTACACCAATGGCTCTCCTGGTTCTCTGCCTTGAACTTGGACAGGAACTTACATCATCGATTCTCTTGTTTCTCAAGCCTTCAGACTCAGATTGGAACTAAGCCACTGGCTTTTCTTGGTATGGAATTCTCAGCCTCTATAAACTTATTTTTTTTTACAATAAGTTAATTTTTGTTTCTGCCTCTGCCTCTGACTTTGTGTGTGTCTGTTTCTCTCTCTCTCTTTTTCTACACACACACACACACACACACACACACACACACACACGTGTGCACACACTATTGATTTTGTTTCCTTGTGGAGCCCTGAATAATATGATTTTCTTTACCCTCAAAAGAGAAGGGAGGTATTGCTAAATTTAGTATAAGAGAGTCATATGAACATCAATACATTAAGATTAATTTGGGGTCCAAAATGAGAAAGGCAATATCTTATTTATTACTCTGTCTGATCAGATTATACCTACAGTATCATGTTAAGTTTTGGTAATTCCAGTATGGGAGGGAAAAGGGTCGAAAAGGAAGAATTCCAGAAGGAGAGGACCAGGGTGGATGATATATTTAAAGTGAAAAATAATCAAAAGAACTGAGGGTGGTACACTTGAAGAAGATTTCAGGGAGAGATGCAACAGCTCACCAAGAAGAGGAATGATATTCAGGATAACTCTGCATTATAAGTAAAATAGAGTGGATGTTCACAGAGAAGAGTTCAACCTGATCTAAGGAAGAACTTTCTAAATATAGGCTGGAGTCAAATGTGGTGCTATGTGCCTAATCTCAGTGCTTGGAGGACTAAGACATGAGGATCACAGGTTCAAGGCCAGCCTTGGCAACTTAGTGAGACCCTGTTTCAAAATAAAACAACATGATTGGGCTGAGGGTATATCTCAGGGGTGGAATGCCCTTGGGTTCACTCCCTAGTAACACACACACACACACACACACACACACACACACACTCTCACTGGGCTGGGCTGAAGTGAGAGAATGCTTCCGTCAGGAGTCCATGTGATGCCAGGTGCTGTGTGAAGATTTCCTGAGTCAGGGTGAGATTAGCATCAATTGCCTTGAAGATGTTTCTGATGCTTTTTGATTTATGAAATTGCTTTTTATAGGGAAAGAAATTGTTCTCTGGCCAAGCAAATAGATGTGATAGAATACTCACCCTACTTAATAAAGGACACTTTCCAAGGCTTAACTTACCCATTTTTTTTTCAAGTAGATACCCCATGAACCTTATTACTTTAATACTTTTTAGTTATGCTAGCCTCCATTGGCTACATATTTTCTAAAGTAATATAGTGGATTAAAATATTTTATAATCCACATTTCTAATTAATTCAGATACATTTTTCCTAATCATTCTGGATGAATCACACTGTTCTGATCACGGGAATGGTGTCTACTAGAGAGATACAATAATAATGATTTACCTTGGTTGAAAGTACTATCTAGTGAGCATGGTTTTAAGTGTGAATTCATTCATGTATGTATCAAGTCCCTCAGTCTTCACAGCAACAATATGAAATAGTTACAATTCTTATTAACATTTTAGATGAAGACATGAAGCCACTGAGCAGTTATGTGGCTTGTTTTGGGACAGATTGTTAATAAGAAGCAAAGCTAAGATTCTGGCTCCCAAGTCTATATTCTCATTACAGTAACTTTCAGATTTTACAGTATCCCAATTAGGAGCTGTAAAGCTTGGAATTCCTGCATGTGGTCCTGTGTATTCTACTCTAGGATAGCCTTCTAAAAAGAATCTCGCTATTCAGTGCTGTGGGAGACAAATAGATTCACAGCCTCAGTTCAGACTTCCATAGAGACAGGTAGGCAGGTTGAGCGTATTTGTGATCTAGTAATTAGTTGATGTTTCATTCTAAGTCATTCCTACAGGATGTTGCTTGTGCAACTGGCAATGTGAGCTCCTTATTACGTTGAATCTAATTTTGTCACAGATTGGAAATTCATCAAAGATGTATCTACCCTGTGAAGTTTGACTTCATAAACCTGAATACAGGTCCTTACTGTGCCTCTTACAAGGGATGTGGATTAGGACATGTGACCATAGACCATGTGATTACTTCCTTCTTGTGAGATGGATATCCCTAATACCTACTTTGCAGAGTTGTTGTGAAGATTCAAGGAGATATTATGTATCATCACTCTTGCAAAGGTCTGGCACACAAAATAAATATTCTGGAAGTGAGAATTCTTTTTTCTCTCATTTGACAAACATTATGTGGTCTACTTAAAATTTTTAATACTGCTGGTTGAGGGAAAAGTTACTTCTTGTAATCTGATTTTTGTTTAAGATAAAGAGAATCACATTGAGAATGGCTTCCAAGTAGTTCCTCACATTTAACTAATTTAAGTAGTCAGCTTGTTGCCTGCTGTGAGAGCCACATTTCCATGCAGTGTGTAAGTTGGTATATTTCATGTTGTGCAGAAACATCCCATCATATCTTAAGTTTCCCCATTATTAATGTCAATTATATGGTTGTGTTTTAGGAATGTCCACTGTTAAATGCACCTTCTTCGAGGAGTCCAGTAGTCCCTCAAATACAGAAATCATCTATTATATTCTTGCCTTATAAAAGTAAGATGCAGGTCTTATTGTCCAGGCGAAAAGCTTCGGAATACAACATAAACATGGAGAATAAAAAAGGCAGGGGGAAAGGAAGTCCTTCTACCTAACCACAAATTTAAGCATTCAAGAAAAGACCTGCACAAATGAACAGTTTCGTGAGTTGTGGGTGGACCTTTTCCTATAACTTCTTACATCTTTAGACTGCTACAAATAGATTTTTTTTTTCTCTCTTGGGCAACTAGTTTCATGATTAATTCTTTGCATCTCTTGACCTTTTTGGCAGGAAAGAGAATATTTTGATTAGGTAGTTTATTAATATTTTTCCTTTTTAAAAATATATTATCTTAATATATGATGCTGCAAATTAAAAATACAAAGAAAAGGGTGAAAATTATTTGCAATACACTATGCAGAGATTATCTCTAACTTTTTTTTTTTTTTGGTGGTGCTGGGCATCAAAACCAGGGCCTCACACATGAGAGGATTAGTCTGAACTTTTTTCTAGTACTTATATGTGCACTACATAACAGGGCTTTATTATAGGTACAGTTTTATATACTGCTTTAAAAATAACTTAATAATATACTGGGAATATTTTCTTGTTTTAAAAAGGGAAGTGAGTATAACCACTCTGGGAAAGGATATGACAGTTACTTAATAACTACACTGTATACACTTACCGTATGACTCAACAAATCCATCCTAGATATAATACCCGAGAGGAAGTAAGACATTTATTTGCTCAGAAGACTTGTACAAGAATGTTCATTTATGCTTCCTGGGTTTTCATTCTGGTTTTGCCATTTTTTGTCTGTCTGACCTTCACGCACAAACTTCTCTGTACCCCACTTTCCTTATTTGTAAAATGAGATGAATAAAAGTCACCATGCATAGAGTTATGTTAAATGGGTTAGTAACATGCAAAGCTCTTAGAACAATGCCTAGAAGATAGTAAGTCCTTAATAAACAATGCCGAGATGGTGGTAAGTCCTTGATAAACGTCAGCTGTTATTAATAATCACATATCCATAGCAATTATTCTCTTTGCAGAAATTGCTCTGAGATAAAAAAAAAAAATAGCCATACTTCTCAATGGGTCCTGGGCACTACATGTCAATGAGCTTGCCTTAGAAACAGACCTGGAAGTATTCATCTCTTGGGGCTCAGTCCAAGTGTTCTCTATGAGGTCCGATAAATTGTAAGTGCTTCCTGAATATTTAATGAACAGACATTTGGGTAGAGAGCAGATAGAAAATGGAGAAACACCTGTGACGGTGATAACAAAAGTTCATCCTTCATTTTTTGCTGTTTTAATGACTATGAAAGGTCTCTGATTTGATATTGAACACAAACACATATTTTAAGTGAAGATGACGTCACACACACACACACACACACACACACACACACACACACACACGGTTTAACGGGACGAGCACAGGGCATGGAGTTTAATCTGGGCCCTGCCACTTAATAGCGGTGTGACCTTCAGCAAGTTACCTGACTTCTGTGGTCCTCAGTGTTCTTCATAAAATAGGGTTAGCAATTGCTACCTCTTCGAGAGTTAGGAAAATTAAATATGGTAAGTTAGAGCACTTTCTACAGCATAATGATTAGTCTTAGTTCAGTCTATTTTATATTGGTTATGAGAATCCTAGAATTTATTTTTCTGTCTGGTAAACACTAGTGAAAGTTGATTGGCATGAAGGTCTCAGAAGCAACATAGAACTGAGGACAGAGAAGTCACTGGAATCCCATCAGTTATTGACTATCCACATGGAAGGAAAATTTGTTACATATGGATTAAAAGGAAACTTCATCCTAAATTCATGCAAAATTTCAACTTGATCCAGGAAGCTTCTTCTCAAAGGCTGTCTGGGACCTTCTGTATGATGCCTTATTTAAGAACCTGTACTTTAGTTTTATTTATTCAATTCAATTAGAAGGGTTGCCTCTGGTTGGCCTAGAACAGGTTATGACATCAAATTATCTGGAGCTCATATATAGATACACACTTCTTTTTTTTTTTTTTTTGGTTTTTTTATTGGAAGGTAAAGACTATAGTTTATTGAGAATACCAGAAACAAGATTGTTACTAGAACTGGTTGGGTATTTGGAGAGTTCAGACTTACACAGAAGGGATTTCAGAGTCAGATATGCAGTTTTTGCATTCATTAAACATCCTATAGGTCCACTGGGTTCCAGGCACCATACAAGGTGCTGAAGTTAGTACCAAAGTTGAATAGAATACAAAAGGAATCTGTCCTGAAGAAGCTCACTCTAGGAGGGGAAGACAGATGCAATTTTTTGGTGTATGGTTTTATACATACATACAACTCTGTAGTAGCAGAGATGTGTGAAAAGTGCTATGAACACACACAATTAATTCACCCTAGGGGTGCAGCAGAGGAGGCGGGATTTTTAGTGGTTCCTGGAAGAGAAGTAGAGGATCACCAGTGAAATCAGAGAGGGGTGGTCATTCCTAGTGCCAAAAGAGCTCTGGCCAAAGTAGCATGGAGAAGAGGCATCTGTCCATTGGGTGGTTTGGGGCCCAGACAGCATGAGGTAGGTGAAGATTTAGGCTGGTGACTTCCTGGAAAATTAAAAGATTAAAAGATGTTGACTTTAAAATGACATAAGTAATAAAGGTAATGCTTAATGCAAAGTGTATAAAACAGCACTAGTAGCCTGAAGTGTAATATTAAAGTTCTAGTTTTTCTCCTTTTCCTCAAGTCTCTAAATGTCACTCCCAGAGAAAATATGATTGACAGTTTTTTTCATGGATGCTTCCATATGTTTTCTGTGTATATCTAACATGTATGAATGCATGTATCTAAGTGTATTCACACATTTTTATACAAAAGAAGTGTATTATCAATATTGTTTTTGTGCAACTCATTTTATTTTCCATTTAAAATGAGATTTTAGACATTATTCTGTTTCTTTTCTCTTTCTCTCTCCTTCCTTCCTTCCTTATTTCTTTCCTTCCTTCCTCCCTCCCTCCCTCCCTCCCTTCTTTCTTTCTTTCTTTTTTGATATTGGAGATTGAACCCAGGAATTTTCTACCTCTGAGCCATACCCTTAGCCCTATTTTATTACTTTATTTTGAAATAACGTCTCACTAAATTGCTGAGGCTGGCCTAGAACCTGCAATCCTCTTGTTTCAGCTTCCCAAGTACTGGGGTAATAAGTGTATACCACCACACCTGGCTTATTCCATATATTTCTATTTTATTTGAGTGGCTATATGGTATTCCATTATAAATGAAAATGATATTTAAGGTTTGTCTCCATTTATTTCTCTGGGAGGTTCCACGGACTTTCTTAGTTCTCAAGTAATGATGGTAGTGGGATAAAGTTGGATACTACTTGAAATGCACCTTTGGATTAAAGCAATACTCTTAGAGGTGGAGGAGAGGGAGCTATCTTTTCAGGTCTCTACACATCTCATCTCATCTCATGCTATTTGGTTTGACCCAGGAGTTCTTGGTACCTTTCTGCTACGGGGACTGTCACAAAGCAGGTGTCATTTGGAGCTGGATCTTGCAGCATCAGCCAGGTCATGAGACAGGAAACTCTGTTCTCAGAGGAATGCTGTTGGACTGGATTCAGGTAGGCTGGTGGCTGTTTTCTCATTTTAATCGGTCAATCAACAAACAATTTTTAAATACTTGCAGTGCACTCCCTAGGAAGCAGCAAGGGAAACATGATTCTGACCTTTGAATGACTGGTTAGAGAAACAAGACTCATGAAGCGGTGAGTGCTGCTAAGCAGTACTTATCAGTAAGTGTTGTTGAATTATGCCTGCATAAAGTTCTGTAGGGACTGCTTAGAAGGATGAGATGAGAGAGAGCTGGGATAATCAGGGGGGTCTCTCTGGGTAGGGTGAGATGTGAAACAGGCCTAATAGGATGAATGGGACTCCAATAACCAAGGTTCCGAATAGGAACGTTCTAGCCAAAACCAGTGTACAGGTATACAATGCAGTCGGCAGGCAGATTCAGTCCAGTTGTTTGGTTAAGTAACAGAAAAGGTCTAAATTTTCTGTCTGTGTTCTCAGACACCAAAGCATCTACAATTCTCCCTTGCTTATGAGTCACAGATTCCTCCTGGCAGATAAAGAAAATAATGATTACTATCATGAAAAGAAGTCGCAGGGCTTTGGTCCTGTTGGCGTGTATGCCTCTTCTTCCTATTTTCAGGCATATCGTCACTTTTATTACTGGGGTTGCTGGAGACCTTTCATTCCCAGCTGCTTCCCAAACCAGAGCAAGACATTTTGCTTGACCTTCAGACATTGTGACAGTATTCAGAAGGTAACCCAAGAGTTATTAAAGAAACACTGTCCAAGCTAGATAAGATGCTCATGTGAACTCTGGTCCATGGAAAAACCAGGGTGTTGGTGACTTGGCAAATTCCTTTCAGCTTTACTTTACTACAAGTGTTTTCTTAGTGCTATATTCCTAGGGACTACCCTAGTTCTCCACCAGGTTTGCATGAATATGCTATGGGCTATGGAGATTTTCCTTTTTTTTTTGTGGTACTGGGGAAAAAACTCAGGGACATTCTACATCTGAGAGAAACTCCCAGTCCTATCTTATTCTTTCATTTTGTAATAGGGTTTCACTAAGTTGCTGAAGGCCTCACTAAGTTGCTGAGGCTGGCCACGAACTTGTGATCCTTCTGTTTCAGCCTTCCCAGTACTAGGATGACAGGTGAGCACCATCACACCTGGCGGAGAGATTTTCTTTTTAACCAGGATTGTGAGAAAGTGAGAAAGTTTTAAAATCAAAGTGAACCAAGGATGTAGGGATAAAGAAGGCTGTCTGGGGAATTTGAAGACCCAGTTTCTATCTTGATGTGCCATTTAATTTGTCTTATAATCTTGGATGAATTACTTCACTCCTGAGGAGGGACAAATTTTGTAAAAGTAAGAAATATTGTTCAATTAGACAGAATGATGCATCTAGTTCTTAAGTCCTCTCAGGAAAACAAGGTTGAAAGAATTCAGGGTTCTTTTTTTAATATACTTTTATTGGTGCATTATAATTATACATTATAGTGATGGTCAACATGATACAAACATACATGCACACAGCACTTGGTGTGTTTTCCTCCAGATCCCACCCCACTCCTAAGGGAATTATGAATAAATGTGAAGGTAGTCTTGAACTCCTTCAATATTATGCAAAATTTGGCGCTTGTGTGTATTTTTATGGGGAGAGACTCCATAGCTTTCATCTAATTTCCAAAGACATTCATGGCTCCCCAAAACTTAATTGCCTCTAGATAGCAGAAACTCAAAAGATGATTCAAGTTTGTCAATGTTACCACTCATTGATTATTCTCTATCTTTGTGTTAACACCTATGGAGGAAATATTATCACAGAGAGAATTGGAACAAATTCCTCTAAGTCACAAATTCTTTACTTGAATCCAAGGCTAACTATATATTATGGAGGAACACTTTTTACTAGAGATTCTTTGGGCCCTCGATGTCATATAATTTTCATCCTATTATGCATGGAGTTGTTTGTATGTCACCTTGTTGTTCATTGCATTATCGATGTATACCGTAAATAATGTGAGCAGAAAATACTGCCCCTTTGGTCCTGGAGTGGTCCTCAGGGTTTCCTAAGTTCTATCCTTGGATTAAGGGGTTACATACTTCAGGGAGAAAGTCTGCTCACCACCTTATCTGACTTTCCTCAAAGAAAATGTTTTTCTGAGTTGTTATTTACTCTTACTTTCTCAGCACTGACTTTTTAGATGGCCACACGAAGCTTGTGCATTTGAAATAAGTTTCAGTGTCTTTTCATAGAAGCAAAGTGAAAGTATTGCCCAGTGTAATAATCAAGGTAGTCAATAAGCTCCACTTTTAATTTACTGTCAGACAAGAAAGGGATTTCAAAAGATGAACTTGAATTCCTTCTATCAGAAATACATATACAATTCATTTCACTTTCTGTTTCATCTTTGAGAGCTAAAGTCAGGACTCATATGTAATTTGCAAGTGCTTGTTCATGATAGATGTCTGGACACATCTATGTTTTCCTATATTTACTCTAACATTATCTTTTGTTAATTTTTTTATTGTAAAATAACACATCTTCATTAGAAGAAAATGGGAATCACTAGTAGTCTCATCATTAGGAATGATACTCATTTACGTTCTGGCCCTCCAATGTTTCTTTTATCTATAGATTTTTCATGATGTTGGCATCAAATTATACAGAATGTTATCTATAAACTTCCTTTTCATGTAATGATGTTTTATGAACATTTTTCATTTCTATGAATTTTATTTCAGAGTATGATTTTGCATCATGTGTTGGTAGTCTATGTTGAAGATGTAGCATTATTCAAAATAATGCTGAAGTTGACCTCCTTATACATGAATGTGCTCACTCTTGACTATTTACATAGAATAAATATCCAGAATTGGAGTTATTAAACATATTTTAAAGGCTTCTATTACATACTGAAAATTTACTTTTCATAAATGTTGCAACAATTTATACTCCATACCAATGGCGTTTGACAGGGGCTATTTCTTTACACCATTGTCAAAACTTGTTTTTTTTTCTTGTAATTTAATTCATCTACTAGAAAAAGGGATGTATCATCATTTAAATTTAATTTTTTTCATAATTTAAAAGTTTATTTAAAAAGTTGATTTACAAAAAATAAATAAATAAAAAATTTTTAGTCATTTTGTGATTTCTATGTGTGATTTCATTATTTCCTTCCTTTGTTCACTCTTCTATTGAGGCACCTGGCCATTGTTTTTGTTCTTTTGCAGAAGTTCTTCATATATAAAGAATAATATGGCCTTTCCATACCTTGCATATGTTCCTTCCATTTTGTTGGTGATTTTCCACTGTTGTAAGAGGAATATTGAGTCAGGTTGATAAACAGACTAGAGACCCTGTGGATTCATGGTACAAAGTTGTGTGTTCTTGGTAAATTACTCAACACTTTCATTCATCTCTTTGGTTAGCTATACATTAGGTGATAATGCTGCTCTCTGATTAGTACAATATTTGGAATAGTGACTGGAGAATCATATGCACTAGATTAATATTCACTAGTTTTATTAATTAGAATGTTATTTTCAGATATCCTGTATTCCATTATGCCAAGATTTAATAGTTGCCTTGTATCCTCTTTTGGGGGGTCAGGGGTAAGAGAATCAAAATAATATCTGCATCAATGCCATTAGTACTTTGTGATAGCTTTGCAAAGAGCAAAGGATACTCTCCCATTCCAAGTTTTATATTACACTCAGAATAAGTTGCGTGCATAGCAAGAGAGGTAACTCAATGTACTTGAAAGGTGCTGGTCATCAAAGACAGGTTATTGCATCTATTTAGTAGTTTTGTTTTAAATGATAGATGATGTGCCAGTGACCTTTTCCTGTGAGAATCTCAGGATGGCCCACAGATCTTTGATTTAAGCCTCTTCTTTTCCATCCAGAAAATAAGCCGAATAGGGCTCTCACTTACAGGGGAATAAACTGAGGAGCTTCCAGTCAGCTGCGACCCCTGGAAGAGCTTGGAATTATTTTGTTCGAGACCAGAGACCCCCCTCACTGAAAATAAAACAAATTATGTTCCAAATCTGGTTTTGAAATGAGGAGCAGAGAGCCTCCAATTTGAAAATAATCACATCCACTGTATCTTCATCCTCCAAATGAGGACTGTCTTACATTTTAGTTAGTCAGTGTGTAACATTCCTTTTATTTTTGTTCTCAAAGTCTTGACATCACTAAAAATAAATGACTCAATTACGCTTGTGCATAAGCAGCTGGAAAACTACCAAAATGTTCCCAATCTCTAAACCGTGTAAACAGAGACACCAGAGGAGGGGGAAAAAAGAGAATAAGGAAAAGAAGATGAGGAGATCAAGAGAATTTTAAAAATAAAATTATACAAAAGAAGTTCCTGGGGATGAACGTATGGTGTTTACCTCATCTTTCTGTTTCCAGTGGCATGTGGCAGTCCATAAACTGTTGGGTCCAGGAAGTAAAGCAGGTAGGGAAATAAAAGATCAAGACAGTTTATAAACATCTTGCAAATAGATGTGCCTGGCCAATACACATTCCATCGCTCATCAGGGGAAAATGTTGGCAGCTGCCTCTGGTCAGATGCCCCAGGATCTTGGGGCCCTCTATCTAGAACTTGAAAACTGATGGGAAAAATGGAAACAGAATCTTGGCTGGTCAGCAAGCCCCAAAATCATACCACAAACCCCCTCAATTCCCAAAGACTGGTCTTTTGTGGTGGCTCTGAGCTCAGAATGCACAATTACAAAAATGAAATGTTCCAAACGTCCTATACACCCACAGCATTCTTTCTCTTATTTACTGTCTTGGGTGGAAGAATATACTTTGTCTCCCAGTGTTCTTTTGCCAGGAATGGAAACAGGTTGGGCCCCCAGAAAACCTGATTGTCCCCACTCCTTCTTTCATGTCATCAGGAGGGGAAGGGAGAACGGGCCAGCTGTGCAGCGTGCAGCTCGGCTGAATCACCCTGGACCAGGCTGCGCGTGAGCTACATGCTTCAAGGGGAGAATGTCGCTTGAGATGAAAGTAGGTCACAAGACAGGCAAAGGGGAATGAGACTTAACTGAGGAAAATGAGAAGGGAGAGCTGGGTTAAACCTGAGGCCTGTGGCCCTCCGTGCTTCCTCTGACTTGGTGCCCAGAAAGGGGAAGGCGAGCGCGTCCTTGTGACCTCTCCCTTTCTGTTTCCTGCTCTCCTGGTCCCTGCCTGGCTTTCATTTTAATCAGTAAATGAAGTGCCCGTAGAGGAATCTGCGAAGGGACCATGCAAGGGCAGTGGCCAAGAGCTCCCCTCTCTTTCCACACAAAGACGGGCCAAAGGGGAACGGCTTAAATTGCTTCCAGCAGGATTTAGGTTCAGCAGGAGGAAAGTCTCTCGGAGTGGGATGAGCTCTGGAATGCATTACTAAGGAGGCAATGGAATCCACTTCAGGGATCTCCGAGGACACGGCGGAATGCTAATCTTTCCTTAATGGATAATATTCTGGTGTAATCAGAGGAGGAGACATGGATGGACTTCCAAGTTCCTCTCACTCCTGAGATTTGAACATGTGCTGCAACAGAATGAAGGATCAGTTGTCCTGTGACATCTGTAGTATCCAAACCCTGCTTCCTCTAGGTCACCCGAGGTTCTTGGGGCCTCTGCCCCCTCCTCCCGCTACTAGTGATTAGGTTTGGGTCCTGAGAGTATATATCTGGTAGTGGTGGTGGTCAGTGTATGTGGGGGTGGGTATTGGTTTTAGGGGAGGATTATATTGAAAAATGGGGGTGGGGTACAAGTACCAGAAAATGAGTCCAAGCCAAGATTTTTAGGAAGTGCTGAAATTTGAATGAGGGAAATGACAATAATCTATTAAATATTCCAAGGGGTAGGAGCCATGCCAGAACTAGAAAGCAGAGCCAAGACTCCCAAGATGGAAAAAGAGCATGTTAGAAAGCAGGATTATTTATTTATTTACATTTTAAAGGGGGTACTAGGGATTGAACCCAGGGGCATTCTACCTCCTAGCTACATCCCTAGTTCTTTCTGGTTTTTCACTTTGAAACAGGGTCTTGCTAGGTTGCGAAGAGTTTGGCTAAGTTGCTGAAATTGGCCTCGAACCTGCAATGCTCCCATCTCAGCTTCCAAAGTACTGGGATCACAGGTATGCACTACTATGCCCAGTAGATCTTTTACTTAGGGAACTCTTGGGATTCATAGCCTCAACATAGGTGTATTGAAGGAGTTGAGGAGGGAGTGAATGAGAAAAATATATCAAAATTTGTTATTAATAAAAGTTAACCTCCAGGGATTTATAAATGAACATCAGATTGCCATCAAGGGTATCTTTATAATAACATCATTATATCATTCTTGGAGCCACCCCTTCCTCCCATGAAAGCTGGTGGTGGGGAGTTGGGGTATGCTTGAACCTTCTGTTCAAGGCAATCCACACAGATGAATGGAAGTTATATGTCTGAGACTCATGGCCCGGCTCTCGGTGAAGATCTTATGGATGGGTCTGTCTGGAAGCTCATCATCCAGGGAATAGACAATTGGATGAGCCAGCCAGAACACTTGAAGTTCCATGGCTTAATATTAATATATGCTCCTTCACACATCTTCATTGTAACAATGTTTGCTTATATAGTAGATGTCTTAGTCCATTTTCTCCTCCTATACATAAACAGCAGAAGCTTATTTCGCTTACATTTTTGGAGGCTGGGAAGTCTGAGATTGAGGGGCCACCACATCTGGTGAGTGTCTCCTTGCTGTAGCATGTCAGGGCAGAGGACATCACTTGGTGAAAGAGTGCACGAGAGAGGGGAAGATGACAGATCGTATGAGTGACCTATTCCTATCATATCAGCCTTCATCCATTTTTAAGAGTGCTGCTCCCATGACCTGCTTGTCTCTTAAGGATCATACCTATTAATACCATTTAGAGGGCAATTGGAATTCAACATGAATTTTGAAGGGGACATCCAAACCATGGCAAGAGCATCAGCATCTGCAGGGCAACACTGTCACATATGCATGCTCACTTTTATCGACTCATTGGGCAGAAACAATCTGTGTGCTTGCATGCCAGGACATGGGGGAACCAACACCAGTTTTCAAATTCATGAGTTTTGAGCTAACAAGTAAAGAGAAGAAGTTAGCTATCCTCTTTCTTGTATGTCACAGCGACAGTGGCTCACTATTTTCTTTTGTCCCATGAACGAGGCAGTGGACTAGGAAGTGCAAGATGAAAAGATAATGTTCCTGTCCTCAAGGTACTCCATTCATGGATAAGCATCAGCCTGCATTAGGCTTCTGTATCAGGGAGTCCTCCCAGAGAGGCGAGAAGGGATGAAGCCACCATTGGTGAGCAGCAGGATTCCTGGACCACACTTTGTTTGACTCTAAAGACGCTGATTTAATAAGAGAAAGTAATCAGTGCAGGCTAGCAGAAGTCATAACCAATCCAGAGGATTGCTTAACATACTCTACCATTTATTTTCTTCTCCACAGGACAGACCAGTAAGGACAGCTGGATTAGAGAATTTTACCTGAACCTTCAGCATTTTCTGAGATGAAGGACAAGGAGAGTAAAACTAGCCTGCAGCAGCCAAGCTGCTCACTTCCTCCAGGCAAATGTTTCTCACTTGGGTTTCCTTTCTTGATGCTTCTCATCAGAATGTCTTTAAGGCCAGAGATTCTGAGATTTCTCTGCTCCCTGGGGGCAGGTGGAATGACATTATTGTTCACTGGCAGGGTAGATGCTAATGACCTTGGTCTGGGAGTTGTTGGCCTGGTGGTAATTGTCTGAATCTTGCCACTGACATTTCTAGGAAGGAATTTGGGCCTTGGTGATTTGGGCTGCAAAAAAGTTGGTAAGATAACCCTCCCCTCTCCTTTCCCATTTCATCTCCTCTGGGGGCAGAGGAAAACCCCAGACATCAGCTTTCTGGTAACATTAAGAAGCTTCCCATAACTGTGTACTGTAAATTATAAGCATGACCCTTCTCTTTCTCTTCTTCTTTGTTTTGTTCCCTGAGCAATATTGTAAGAGTCTACACAATCTCATAAGGGACTTGGCTGGCAATCAGTTGAAGATACTATTCCTTTGGCAGCCGTTCCAAGTGACTAGACTAATGTATTCCTATTTGCTTAGTTTCTGCAAAATTGCACTATGGTTCTATGCAGCCCAGGGACTGGAAGAAGAAACCAAAGCATGGAGAAAGTGCAGGCATAAACTGGCAAAGCTACCTAGCCAACCAGGATGATTTCACCAGCTGCAAGTCACGGGGCCAGGACACGTGTAGCAGAGTTGCTGTTTTTTGGGGTGTGGTTTCCTGGCAGTCAGTGGGGCCCAGGGTCTCTGACCAAGAGGAAGCTGATGCTGTGATGAGTCCATGAAGGTAAAGTCTCTGGGCTGACTTTGTTTTCTCTATGGCATGCCCTCCTTTATCTTCACTTTTGATCTTGTGAAATATGACTATGCTGAGACCGGAGGACATGTTTGCACAAATGTCTCTGGAAACAAAGCCCACTGAGCAGCTTGCCCAAGCAAACCAGAGAAATAAGACTATTTGTTAAGGCCTCCCCGCCCCCCATACCATCTAGATGCTATAAGAAATGGACTTTCTTAACTCCAACATTAGCTATCCAAGTGATGTGGGGCAAATTGTGTGAGGTTTTCTGTCTCCCTTCCCCAATTCTTCAAGAGTAAGGGAGAGCAAATAATCTCTGAGTTATCTTACTTCTCACTTAGAATGAACCTTTGAATCCATGTCTTAATTTCTCTAAATTACATTATTGGTAGATGAAAATATTTTCCCCATCTCCTGAGAAAAACAAATAAGTCTTGAATAAATCACTTTCCTGCTTTGGGCAGTTTCTGTACTTTCCTGACATTTAAGGCTTTTTGACTTCCTCTTGCTTTGTTTTGTGAGATAGTAGAGCTGTTTCACCATGAAATATTTGGCTAAGGGTGAAATTTGGAACAAGGATATGTTACACTCCTCTAAAGCTTGTTTTTATCAACAGAGGATCATGGCAGGGATCTTGGAAAGACTGTGATCCACCTGGGAACTTTGGAAACATAAAGCAAATGGGACTTAAACATGGTTGTCTAAGTCCTTGCTAGTCCGAAGGTCCATGAGGACAAGAACTAAGGATGCATTCTCCACTACCATTATCTTACTCTGAGTCCCTAAAATGGTTCTGGTCCATGGTAGACATGAATATTTGTAAAATGAAGATGTAAATGAATCAGTCTATTATGACAAATAGTTGACATGAAATGAAATATAAGCTTATGATAACTCTTCTCAACTGCTTTATCAAATCTTTTTCATCATTTCATTTTTCATTGACACATTATAATAGTAACATTTATGGGATATAGTGTGACATTCCCCTGAAAGAAGGCCATGAATGTATATGACCATAGGTGCCCACTGGGATTGAGCTCTATGCCAAAGTCATATCTCAGATCCTCTCCATGTCTTAATTCATGAATTGAAGATTGGGATAGGGTTGAAAAAGTACTTTTCAGAAGTCTAAACTCTTGGATTTTGATCCTGGAGGGTTTTTTTTCTTTTTTTTTTTTTTTCATGAGCAAATCCTCTACTTCTTATGACCTTAGTTTTCTCATCTGTAAACAAAAGGTTTTGATTTCTAAGAGTCCTTCCAGCAGTGGGAATTTAGGGAGAAAGTGGAAAATTATGCACATGTGGGCATTTTAAAATAAGAGTTTCACCATCCAAAAATGCCTCTGTTACTTTATTGACTCCATTCCTGTTTGGAGCTTGGAAAATTGGCAAAACCAGTGCAACTGTTTCAGAAGTTAATGCTGTGTTGGATCAACATAGCAAATAGACACTTGCCTAGAGAGTACTCCTTTTTGCCAGAAATGGGCTGGCTCTGAAACACATTGCCCTGAAAAGCCCTGTCTAGCCCGCGACTCTGTCTCCTCACATCTCTTCTTCCATACAATTCAACCTGTCTTCAGAGACCAACCTGAGCCCAAGTTTAAGATAGAGCAGTAGTAGCAATGCAGCAGTGTTCAGAGGTGAACTGATTGCAGTATAAGAACTCTGATCTCATCAGTGGATTCATACATTTGATGGATTGATAATTTAAATGGACTTACTGGGAAGTAGTGGAAACTATAGGCATGTAGGGCATGGCCTTCAAAACTATATATGTCCCTAATCCTTTCTCTCTCTCTCTCTCTCTCTCTCTCTCTCTCTCTCTCTCTCTCTCTCTCTCTCTCCTCTCGGTGTCTCTCCTCTTCAGTTGTCATGAGCTGAGCAGCTCTCCCTCACATCCTTCCCTCACATCCTTCCCTCACATCCTTCCCTCACATCCTTCCACCATGATGTTTCAGCCTTGGAGTCACTTGACCATGGACTGAATCTTTTGAAACCATGAGCCAAAATAAATCTTTCCTCCTCTAATTTGTTCTTGTTCAGGGACAAAAAGCTGATTGACACACTTATGCACCAGACTCCTTCCTCTCACACCCTCACCCCATGCCACCATGCTGTCCTCACCCATTCACCTCCTACTCAATCCCACTTCCTTCAATGGCTACCCCTTCTGTTGGCAGCTTCACATGGGAAACTTGACCTCATGTAGATGACCTGGTCCATGAAGTTTGCTATCATGTTGTCATTTCCAAGACCTGGTTCAGTATGATAAGTCTGGTCCAAGCAGCTTTGATTAAGCACCTTCAGGAAAAGGCAAAGTAGGAAGAACAGAGTCTCAGTAAGTACCATGCCATAGAGAACCATGTTACATTTCTTCAGAGATTGCAGACTTCTTGGAGAATGCCTCACAATAGCTAGAAATTCTTACCTGAAACATAACTATTGTGATCTTGTAGTTAAAGATGCTGACATATTTATGTTTTCTAATAGGTATTATTCTCATGGGTCTGCCTGAAAACCATTAGGACATTGATAGTGTTAGAACCATCACCACCATCAGGAGCTAGAGCCCAAACCCTGAACTCATGGCTCTAGCTAACACCTCACTATCCTATCCATCCCTCATGTGAACACCTAGAGCTTCTGTGTTCCCTGCTCACCCATCAGAGAAACCCTAGAAAAAAAACCTAGAATATCACCAGTTCCTGTGCTCCATGCTCATCCATCAGAACCCCTGGAAAAATCTTAGACCTCTGATTCTAATGGCTCTTGCCCAACCTACTATTGTCCCTAGTTGCAGAGTCTACCTGGTAGAGGCCAAGGCCAGTTTTAAGCAAGGAGGCCTGAAGCAGTGTATCTGTGTGAAATAAAGTGCTGTGGAAAGAGGTCCTGCAGAGACCACAATCTTCACCATCAAGTCTAAAAGAATAAGCACTGAGGTTAGTAGAAGGATAGATCCACAGCCAAACAGAGCATGCATCGATGAATAATTCGGGGTAAGTGGTGAGTTAGGCTGTGGGCAAGGATGAAAGATGCCCTCTTAGGAACCATCTAATACATGGGGTGAGCAGGGAAGCTTTAAAGTCCATGAAACTGGACCTGCATATTCTTTGGGCCTTGCTTTTATGTGAAATGGAACTTTCTTTTGGCATCTGTAGATGTGGCCTGGCCTCAGAGAGGGACCTGTCCAAGATGATTTCCTATCAGTATATTAAGCTGAACCAGGCTAAATCTAGACTTATTTCATGCAGATAATATGTTTGGCCTGAATTTGTTTTACTTGTTATGAACCCAAAATGAAGATAACAGTTACAAACTTCCACTAAAACTTGAACAACATACTCTATGTGTTGGTGAAATCTGTAAGAAAAGTAGATTCCTCAGCTTTTTTTTTTATTGCTCTCTTACAAGAATGACTTCTACAGATTAAAAACCATTCTAAAAATTAAAAACCACATTTTAAACCAAATTATGTCTTTACTTAGTAGGGAGATCAACTGAGGGGACCACACTTCTTGTCCACCTTGAGTTTATTTGTTCCCTGCTATTACTCTAAGACTTGGTCCTGTGCAGATGGGCACTCAGTATACATGTTGAATGAATGAATGAATGAATGTTTGGGCATTGATAGAAGGCATTCATTTATACTGTTCATTCACAGACATGTATGAAGCGCAGTTATGGTCCTAACAGAGCTCTGCATAGGGTTTCTGAAAATTGTATCCCATTCCATGGAAAGGGAAATGAAAGATACTCCTATGTATTCCCTCCCTTCACAGGTGAAATTAAAAATGGGTCTTTCATATAAAAGTCCAGCCTGATGTTCAAAATAGTCTGAGTCCCTTCAAATTGACTTTTACCTTCTGAAGGAAGGGAGGGAATAGGGAGGTGCAATATTTCTCTTTAAACACTGATCAGTCTAGGAGAAGCAGAACATCTGAGGGGAATGGAAAAAAGGGACTACATTGTAAGTCACTTTACAAAACATTTTCACATACGCTATCTTATTTAATACTTGAAACAGCTTTGTAGATGTGATGGTTATTCCCATTTTATGGATGAAAACAAAGAGGCATAAGGACATAGCCTGGAAATGGCAAAGCCTGCTCTCGGAGCTAATTCTTCTGACTTTGGAGCCAGGGATTTATCAAGCATCTCACTCTTTTGTACACACAGAGTATCACAGCCACCTGCACACATGCAGGCTTTTGCCCATGAATCACAGAGTGGCTAATCTGTCTTAAAAATGATGGATGCTGCACATTGGTGCACATTCCCTATTTTAGTTGACAGCATCACCTTGTGGATGAAAATACATCTGGTGTGTGTTTTTATTTGTAAATATATGTTTACTCTGTCGATTAGGGATAACGAGCCAGGCTATTATGCTGTCAATCAGAATTGTTTGGGGGTTGAAACTTCTTTTCCTGAGTTTATTTTCTTAGCAACCAACTATTAAAGAATGACCAAATAACAATGCTTAATTGACCAATGAACAGAATGAAAGCTGGTTTGTTTCTGGACATCTTGATTAAAAATTAACTACAATTTTGCTTGCTTAATTAATATTTTTGGAAGAGTGGGAATAAGACGTTATGGCATTTGTGGCTTTGTGGGGAGAACTAAAAGGGTAAAGTGAAATTGTAGCAGCTCAGCAGAATATCATTGTCTAAATCTAAAGGACTATAGGGCCTCAGGTCTAGAGATCTTGAAGTTTGACCATTGCAACCTGGGGTAATTTTATTTATTTATTTATTTATTTATTTATTTATTTATTTATTTATTTGTACTAGGAATTAAAACCAGGGACTCATGCTTGCTGGAAAAGCACTCTATTACTGAGCTATTATCCCCAGCCCCAATCTGAGTAATTTCAAATTCTCTTACATGCAGTTTCTTTATCCCTAATATAAGGAGAACAATGCCAGGCATGTGGGATGGTAATCAAATGCCTTGGAACCCAGAGTGTGTGTGTATGTGTGTGTGTGTGTATATATATAAAATATATATACATATACACATATTTAAAATTTTAAATAGTTCCTGAATTTAATGACAAGAAATGAAAATCCCAAGATGATCATCTATTTGCAGAGTTTATGCCTCTCAGTTAAGACTAAAGAAATATTTTAGCAGGAATCTTTGCCTCCTTCCTTCCTTCCTTCCTTCCTTCCTTCCTTCCTTCCTTCCTTCCTTCTTTCCTTCTTTCCTTTTTTCTGCTATTGGGGATCAAACCCAGAGATATTCTGCTTCCAAGCTACATTCTCAGCCCTTCTTTTCATTTTTTGTCTTGCAACGGTCTTGCTAGGTGGCTGAGAGTCTTGCTATATTGCTGAGGCTGTCCTCCAACCTGCAATCCTCTGGCTTACCCTTTGAAGTACTGGGATTACAAGAGTGAGCCACCATCTTTTTTTTTCTTGATGGAGTTTTTGGTAGATAAAGTATATAAATTTTTTTTTTTTTGTAGTGAAAAATGACAATTACTCTGATTTCCACCCTCCCCAAACCTTTCTTAAATGACAACACAAAATTAACTTAACAATGTTAAGGGCAATTTATCTGAACATCTCCTCTCTGGGGGTGACTATTTAATAGGGAACTCAGCAATCTATATTCTATTACATACAATGTTTTGATTAAATGTTTCATTCAGAAATTTTATTGGAAAAAGTCTTGTTCTAAAAAAATTTTTCCCCCCTTTTCCTGTATGAGAAAACTTTGTGGGGCAATCCATGACCAATCAGAAAGAATTT